>JASAND010021088.1:0-17882 GCA_030248195.1 Trissonchulus latispiculum | reverse complement strand
TGGGATCCCATGGAATCCCATCCCAGATGCCAACACTGCTTGCTACTGGGAACGTTTTAGCCCAAACCCAAAAAACTTCCCTCCGCAGAAGTGCGAATTTCTACTCTGCCAAAAGTCTCCGGAATCCGACAAGTAGTTTTTTGAGAAATCGGGGTTCAAAACAAATAATCGCAATTTTTGTAAAATTGTTTTCAGCCCAAATCTCTAGTTTAAAGCAACAGCAGCAGCTAATAGTCGCCGATAAAATGTGCAATTAGACTGTGTACCGATTGAGTATAGATGGCCCGAAATTGTCCAAAACTGAAGATTTGGCAGTAATTTTGAAAAAACTGATTTCCTCGAAAATGACCACTTTTGACCGTCAAGATTAGCACAAAGGATGTAAAAGCAAAAGAGTTCATTTCGGTGCCCTCTTTCCAGCCATAGCAACCAATTTGTTGTCTCGACTTCCTTCTGAAAGTATAATGGCAAAAACCAAATCTTTCTTATCTTATCGCCTAAAAATACAGGACTGGTCCCAAAATCTTAGAGAACACGAAAAAATGTTATTTCGTAAGTTTTAGCTAATTACATTAAAGACTCAAAATAGAGTGTCAAAAATACCCGATAATAATAATATTTTACTGAGAAAGTTGTTAAATGGCATAGAAACAATTTGTAGTTCTTGTTAATGTTTAAGTTAACTCATAGTTTGGTCAATTTTTGAAAAATTATTTACAACCTCCGATAAAATAAAATTTTCAAAAAACATATATAGCTACAGCAAACCTGCAACATCAAGCATATAGGTTTCATTAGTGGAAAGTTCCTGACTCTATGCTGCTGCATGATTGGCCGAAGCCGCCAGCCAATCAGAGAAGCTTTTGATTTTTGAGTTTTGTTTTTAAGAAATGGCATGTACAAATGAACAAACCTTTGATATTTGACATTTCAAGCTATTTATTCTCTGAATGATTGCATGAATTTTTGATTTTTGTTTTAAAATAGTTTCTTCATCTAGTAAAATTTGTCAAATTCCTGATTTTTGATATTTATAAAAATTTTTTGCTAGATATGGGTCGACGTCCCCTGACACGCTAGGTTACATCAAATTAAATCTGAGATTGGGATAATAGAAATGTTTCCTCACACAACAAATGATTCTCCTGGAAATATGCCTTCAGCAAATACCATGACGGCTCTGACAAGAGTATCATTTGAAGTTGACACCAGCAGTTCAACACCGGCCTTGAAATAGAACATATATAACGTTTAGTAGGGAAATTAACGCATTACACGGAGGATCTTAAGTCGTTGCAACTTTAGAAAACATAGAACTAAGATTATTTTCATAGTTTTCTGAGGAAAGTACTTATAAATTGTTCCGTTTGGTAAAAAGTGGAATCAATTTTAACGGACAATATGAACTGTGTAGACATAGGGAATGCAAATTTATTTCATTGGTTTTAACACAAAAGCAAATTACTGTTATTACTTCACTCGCAAAGCAGGCCGCGCAACTATTTATAAAATTGCTAAGAGCGTTACCATTCTCAATGTTTTACCTGTTCGGATTCTGACCCAGGATTTACACAAAGAGTAGTCTGTAGCTGAGTGTTGGCCTAGAGATAAAAAATGACAGACCATATTTAGTAAGGCAGGGTGTCGATAAGGCAATAAGTCCTGAGCAAATATTCTATTGAGATGAGATTACTGTTGAGTTTTATCATTAAAAATCTTTCTTTCGCGGAATTCTAACATTGTTAATATATTTAGGATCCGTAAACGGTACTGTTCTGCCGTTAACAAATTTCCCAGACCGTTCCCAGATCCAAGCCTGCTGGAATTATCAGTTGCCGAGTCAAGGGACCAGGAATTTCATGGTCTGGTAGTTGCGGTAGCCCTAAGTGAAGACCCGGCATAAACCCTACAGCAGAAAGTAGTTGCATTAATGCACAAGTTTAGCAGCTCCCTCAATTTTGGTTTTACTTTATGCCGGATTTCCTTGGAAACGGTTTGATTAACTTTAGGTAGGCTCTGTGAACACTGCCCTGCACTGTACCTGACCAGACCCAGCAGGACCGAATCTGGTTTGCTGCTGCAGATACTAGACCCGAGCCAGTGGGTCGGGTCTGCAGCGGTGGTCCTCTTCAAAGTCATTGTACAACTCTAGTTAAACAGTTAAACATTCTCAAGTCATGAAAGAAACTATTTGAATGTATCAAATTTTGCTTAACTGAAGAAGACATGGCAAAGCAAGAAGCTAATTTTTGCAAATAATCGCAACAAATTTCATTTTTTATTCCGGCTAGAGCCGGAATGTATAAAACGGAAACTGTGTATGATTTGTGTGTGTTGGTGTAATTTGGCATGGAAAGAGCCCTGTCTTCAACGTAGGGCTAGTAATAGGTGCTTTTTGATAAATTTCATACATAGGAAATTTATGCAAATTAGGTTTCAATCTACTATAAAATGCGCTAAACTGCCTGTCTGTTTGCAGTCGTTAACTGTCAGCAGTCTCAGTGACTGCATGTTTTTATGAAACCTGTTTTGCTTAGGAGTAGCCAGCATACAGGTGACTATACAAAAGCGAAAAGTAGTATGGACACAATTCCAGAGGTCAGTCTGTTGCCATCCACATCTTGACGAAACCAACCTTGATCACTATCAAATGTGTTACTGCATTACAGCACTTGTTCCCACAATATAAACAAGTCTGTAACTTTATGAACACATAAGACTAGAGCAATCATCTAATTTTTCACTCTCCCATTTTTTCTACTCCCATTTTTTGGTCTGGAACAAAAATTATTCCCATCTTTTACATATATACTATATAGAATAATAATTACGAAACTTTCCGTATATTGCGGATTACATTGAGTGCAGATGTGCAGATATCTGCAACTGGCTTTTAAAAGGTCAACGAAGGAATTATGCCCATTTTGGGGCCTACTTGTTAAAAGTACAGTCAATTTTCATACCGGTATGATCCCCAGCGAATCTTTGTCTACATCATTAACATTTATCTTCTGGCCAGAACTGGCAATTTTTTGATTTTCTTCGTAATTCTTAAGCTCACTTATCAAGTTCTGAAATCAGGCGAAAAAAGGTGTCACATGTTATTGCCTATTCAACTGCAATCGTCTCTGAATTCTGTAAACTGATGAATCAAAACAAATGTCCTTTTGTTTTTAAAAATGTTTTGTAGGTACGAAGTGTTTCAAGCAGACCTGCTTTTGCAACCCCAGATCATGAAGGATTTCTTGAACAGGATCATTTTCTGTTATTTTTCCTCCTTCGAGCAATGACATGTATCCAACAACTAAAACAAATTACAAGCTTAAAGTTGGCAACTGCAATTCAGCTTATATCCTTAGTTTACAGAAAATCTACTTCTTCATCAGTTCTATTTTGGTCTTTGAATTTTCGTTGTTTAGATTTGAAATAATTGAAATAATAATAATTCTAGGATGTTCTGGACCGAAGAAGTTGCTAGCTGCTACCGCAGCGTAGGTTGACGTAGCCCAATTATGCGTTGGGAGGAACTCCTTTCCATCTTCTCATGAGTCATGATGACTGCTATTGCAGTTGATAGGATATGGCCCAGTTTCTGTCAAACTGATTGTTTGAACCTTGCTTGAAAATGATACTTGTGAATGTTTGAATGTTGATTAAAATTCCTAAGCAGACGACATTGATAAAGAAAGAAAATTAGCTGACTCCAATTAATACTTCATCAAATGGGCTCAAGTTCATGGAATGTCAGAGGGGGTTGTGTTAAGACTAAAGGTATTTGCAAAGGATACACTCAAGGGAAGCTTACTAGAAAGCCTTCTAAGGGTAAAGGTCCAAGAGCTGCATAACTGTTGGAGATGGGCAATGACATATGCGGTCCAGTGAGTACTCAATCTATTAGAAGTAACGTTGTTTCATAACAGTTATAGACGACCGATCCTACTACGATCCTGCGTGTTTATTTTATGAAATAAAGGTCTTAAGCCTCGTCCATTTTCAAGCATGTTTTGGCTCAGACAATGCTAAAGGGTACCTGTTAACGTTTAAGCCAAAGAAGGAACATAATCAGCTGGTATAACCGTTCACTCCACAGCATGCTCACTGAACTAATGAATCCCTCCCTTGTTTTATATGCTCGCTGAAAGCTTACTGATGGAGGGATGTCGAGAAGTTCTGGGCTGAAGCAACGGCTTCGACATCGTACGTTCAAAACCGTAGCCCAGCTGCTGCATTGGAATCTACTGTGTTGGACTCCATTGGAATCTATTGGTTGGTACTTCCTTTAATCTGCTTGTAACTGCTCTGCTACTGTACCAATTATTCGGATATCGTAAATGGTGTTGCTACAAAGTTCCTACCGTCTCCATCAGTTGAAAGAGCAATTAACTGCAGACTGGAGTCACCACGATATTGAGCTTTGACGATGCCAGCAATACACGATCCTAGCTGTTCTTTGATAAGTACTTCTCCAGTTTCAGTTCGGCGAAAGTCGATCTAAAAACAACAATCAACTTAGCAACATTATACCGATGTATGGCGGTGTTTTATCAACCACCATCGGATTTTGCATTTCGCAACACTTAAAGGTCTTTCACGCGAATCAGAGCATCCGCTTTTTGTGCATGTTATTTAATTAATATTATTTAAACAAGTCGCTCTATTTGTAGGACCAGCCCTCTCAAAAAGGAGATCACAATATAGGATAAATATAGGAAAAGGAAAACTAGGAGAATTTTATGCTAGCAACACTGCTCTTTTCTTCCTATAATCAGTTGCATTGCCTTAACATACAGCGGTTTCCATAGAACCGCGCGTCCGCAGGATAGAGTTTTCGAATTACTGATTCAATTCAAGGACGTCCGCCTTGGTGGATCGGAGGGCTTTCCCTTGGAAGAAGTACTGAAGCCGTCATCAGGGATCACTCAGGGTGAAGTCCTTTCCTGCGTCAAAGGCAAGAATCCCTTGAATCCACCAGCTCCCTTTCCACCAAACATTGGACAGTAGCAAGAAAGCAACCCAACTAAATCATGTAATTCACCAATAACAACACTCAGCAAACCATAAAGGTCTTATGCTAATACTGGCATATATACTTTGCCGTTGCTCCATCCGACGACAAGTTCTTCCTCACCATTTCCATCTACGTCGAAAAGCGCCAAGCTTGTGACATGGTTCTTCGACTAAACAAAATCAAAAATTGCTTATTTTACCTTACAAATTTAGAGGTTGCTTCAATATGTAACACCACTACATAAAGTAATAGTACCTTTATAAGCAATTTGTCTGAGCTCCTAGGGGCAGAAAAATCAGTGTAATAGACTTTTAGCCATATACGGCGGCCTATTGTAGTGACCATTCCATTTAGGTTTATTATGCAATATTACTCACAATTGATACAACTTCCTAATCATAAACTGCTTCCTGGGAAAATTGTTTTTATTCCGCCGCAGGCGGAATCGTTGCTGGGTGAATTGGAATAACTGCGTGTAAACAGATGACCTGGATTTGTACAACCTATGTTTAACACAGAAACTTAGCTATGCTGTCTTTTTTCGATGGAGGGTTTGACAGTGAAGGCAGCTTGTTAGCTTGCTCAATCAGATTTTGCATTTAGCTTCTCCCGGTCTTGGGAAGCTTCCAAACCCAAACATCGTGTTGTAGCAGATTCATTTTCAGCAATTACAGCTTAATTTCTAAACGCTAATTTTTAAACTTCATGCGTATACCGTCCTATCTTAGTTTACTTTGATAAAATATGGTATATAACAGCATATCGCTAGAGTTAATAGCTCCGGCTATAGGCTTAATCCCAGCACAATTTTTCGACACATTTTTGTGCAGTTAGTATCTGTGCGTTTTCCGTTTAGCATAATTTTCTTGCATTCTTTAGAACTCCGGCCCGATGTGCTTCATTACGCTTCATTGCTTAAGGCGGAATACTATCCCTTTTACGGGTTACTCGTTCATAATTATTCATGTTGAACAGATTATTGGCAAGACTTGTGTAATTAGGAAACCTATTGAGTCCGGTTCCCGGCCTTGATCTTCACTGTCAGGGTACATCTCCTGAAAGCCGTAGTAGGCAGTGTCGTACAGAAAAGTAAAGTAATTAGGAGCAGTCCAGTATAACAGTTTAAATAGTGAAAAATTATCCACACACCATTTTACCTTTATTCGCCATATCCTGTTCAAGGCTTCATACATTCCCAGAGTTCCATTGCCCAAAGCATAAGCAAATTTGTTCTCAGCCACATGGACAAGATGAGTAACTGCCTAAGTCACTAGGACAACGGTTAAGTTACGGCTTATTTCGGAACAGATAAACAGAATTTGTTTTTGGAGGTTTGTATCCTTGTAGGAAAAAATTTATGATCAGTTAACAAGGCCTGTATTCTCACGGGCATGATTTAAACGAAAGGATAGTTTGAATTATGCATAACTGTACAGTAATTTTCGTAGCTTAAAATTCAATAATCGGAAGTTCGCAGGTTCCACAACGATTGACTGGTCGATACTTATGCGTTCTCGTACCAAACAGCACGCAAAATGGTTAGCATTTGTTTTGTTATAAAAATACATCACCCCCCGCCCCAGACCTGGATCTCACTCCCCCCCCCCGAGGGTTCCCTCACCCCCAGAATCCATATTTTCCCTGTTTTTTGGGCAAAAAACTGGAAAATCCAGTTTTCCGGCGGCCTTTGGCAGCCGGTTCACCCCCCCCCCCCCCAAAATAACTTCCCCTCCTGCACATGTCTGCTCAGTATCCAGAAGTGTGTTACAAAGGAGAAGCTAGTGGATACCTCTGTTTCGGTAGTTTCAGCAATTATATCATCTCCTTTAAAAACTCTGATATCGAAATCTTCTGATCCAACGATGAGCTAAAAATAGAATTAATAATACCACCAAAAAGGAAGTATTTTTGTATTTCAAGTTGTATTGTAAGTTTATAATGAACTAATTGAAACAATCATCATAGGTGTTGGAATAAAGCACACATTTGCCATTAATGCCCATTATTAGCTATACATGTACAATCCTTCACTTCGGATGAACAAGAACGGGGATGTATAAAAGCCGGCCCGGCCCAGGGTCGGGCCAAAACTAAGTAAAACCCGGCCGGGCCGAAAATATATAAAACCCGACCCATTGTAAAATGCTGTATATTTTGGGCCGGAAATAGTATGAAACCCGGCCCGAACTCCAGTTTTAATATTTTGGGCCGGAAATAGTATAAAACACGGACCGAATTTCAATTTTCATATTTTGGGGCGGAAATAGTATAAAACCCGGCCCGAAGTTTATTTTCAATGTTTTGAGCCGGAAATAGTAAAAACCCGGTCCGAATTTCATTTTCATATTTTGGGCCGGAAATAGTAAAAACACGGACCGAATTTCAATTTTCATATTTTGGGCCGGAAATAGTATAAAACCAGACCCGAATTTCAATTTTCATATTTTCGGCCGGAAATAGTATGAAACCCGGCCCGAAGTTTATTTTCAATGTTTTGAGCCGGAAATAGTATAAAACCCGGTCCGAATTTCATTTTTTATGATTTGGGCCGGAAATACCCGCCCGAATTTCAATTTTCATATTTTGACCGGAAATAGTATAGCAAAATCGAGACCCGAATTTCAATTTCATATTTTCGGCCGGAAATAGTATGAAACCCGGCCCGAAGTTTATTTTCAATGTTTTGAGCCGGAAATAGTATAAAACCCGGTCCGAATTTTATTTTTAGATTTAGTCGGAAAAATAAAACCACGGCCCGAATTTCATTTTTTTTAATGTTTTGGGCCGGAAATAGTACAAAGCCCGGCACGAATTTTAACTTTAATATTTTGGGCCGGAAATATATACTATAAAACCCGGCCCGAATCACAATTTTTATGTTTTGGGCCGGAAGATTCACACCTGTGTAATTTTTCTTGGGGGAAATCCAGATCGGTGGAAAAACTGTACCGTGACTGCGCTAAAGCCCGGTTCATGCTCGCAGAGCTTTGCACTTTGTGCTTTGTGCTTTAGTGCTTGTGCTTTGTCCTTTTCCGGTTCATGCTCACCATCAAGAGACGTTTAAAGCACAGTGCTTTGTTTTTTGCTTTTCCGGTTCATGGTCATCTTGTAGCACTTTGTGCTTTGTGCTTTTTGCTTTGGAGGTGCTTTGAGATGTTCAACAATGTTCAACTGATGTTTCCAAGACTCATAAAATGGTGTTTAGCGCAAAAACGGTACAGTTTTTCCACCGGTGTGGATTTTCCCCCAAGAAAAATTACACAGGTATGAATCTTCCTGCCCAAAATATGAAAATCGAAATTTGGCGGGGTTTTATACTATTTCCGGCCCAAAATATGAAAATTGAAATTCGAGCCGGGTTTTATGCTATTTCCGGCTTAAAATATGAAAATGGAAATTCGGGCCGGCTTTTATACTATTTCCGGCCAAAAATATTAAAATTGAAATTCGGGACGGGTTTTATACTATTTCCGGCCCAAAATATGAACATTGAAATTCGGACCGGGTTTTATACTATTTCCGGCCCAATACACTAAAAATGAAGGCCGGGTTTTATACTATTTCCGGCCCAAAACATTATAAAATGAAATTCGGGTAGGGTTTTGTACTATTTCCGGCCCAAACATTAAAAATGAAATTCGGGCTGGGTTTTATACTATTTCCGGCCCAAAACATTAAAACTGGAGTTCGGGCCGGGTTTCATACTATTTCCGGCCAAAAATATACAGCATTTTACAATGGGCCGGGTTTTATATAGTTTCCGGCCCGGCCGGGTTTCATATAGTTTCCGGCCCGGCCATTTTTTATATAGTTATGGCCCGGCCCTGGGCCGGGCCGAGCCGGCTTTTATACATCCCCAACAAGACTAACCTCGTTATTTCCATCCCCATTAAAATCACACAAGCAAAGAGAGCAAACGTTGTCTCCAGTCACAGTCCAAAATACGTCAGTACCTTCAGCATCCAAACCTTGAATGGCACAGTTGCCGCCAAGAAGAGCAACTGGCGACTTTATAATGCCCATTTGTCCCATCACAATGCAGTTCACCCCATCTGGCACCTTAAAATATCTAACATTTCTCCTACCTAATTCAGACATTTATATAAGCTCTCTTTTAATCATGCGTAGCAAACGTTCCTTTGAATTTTGATTAGCAGTTAATTAAAAATCAAAATTCGTTGATTTATTTGATCAAAAGCAAGCTACCAATTGACCTTACAAACCATGTTTGCTTTCGGAGCACCGTGGCAGTAAATTAGGATAAAGTTTGCTTGCATTATTTGTGCAAATGCTCAAATGTACAACCCACAAATGAACTAGCATAAACCGAGCATTAAACAATATGAGTGGGTCCGTTGTGCTATGTAGTGCATCTCACGGTAATGGGCTAAAAGTTTTTAACATTTTACACCAAAGAATCTCTAAAACGTGTCCAAAAACCCACCAGTTCATAAAATTCACGTCAGTAATTAAATAATCTTTTAAACTAAAATAATTTTGGATGCCAATAATACCTCGTTATAAAATAAATCAGCATTATTGTGAACATCATAGGCAAGGACATGAGTGGGTGTGCCTATGATCAGTACGTCCCGTTTGTGGGACGTTGACAGTTTACCACATGCTAAAGCACGAATATCTTGATTAACATTGAGCAAGCTAATATCCGCTGTTTCAGTGGTCATGCGCCCACCAGCAGCAGTGGATAATCCGTGAGGAGAATGTATGAAAATCTAAATAAAATGATTACACTGGCAGCTGCGTGAGAATAGTATTTATTAATAAAGTAATAGTATTAAATAGTATTTATAGTGAATTTAATTAATAGCTATGGTGTGAACTAATGGCAGGTCATTAAATCTCGCTAACGATTACTGTAATCACTGTACTTAACAAATACTTTAGGAACGCAGGCTGGGAAAGAGCAAACATTATTGGTGTAACCATATTTTTTCTTGATTGAGTTAGACCCATATTACATACCTTTCCGGCGGACGTAGCTGCTGCCAATGAATAGTTTGCACCATCGAATTTTCCGATGCATACTGTCCTTCCAATAACTTTTAGGTTTAGTTTTAAAGTAAAAGCAGCCTGAAGTGTCATATTTATATAAAAAATATAAAAGGCCGCGACGACTCCTGCGTTGTGCGTTCTGTGGGAGGCTGGGACTTTCACTATCCGTTTGTTACTAAGCAACCTCAGGTTCCTTATCTTGTAAGTGATTATAGATTACAGAATGCATGCAACAAATCTAATAGTTCGGTATTTCTGTCTCAAATTATGTTTTTGTTTACTCACATTATAAACGAACTAACTTTGTTTATTAAACTAGAAATTAAATATTAAGAAAAATAGTGAATAACATTCAATAATTCAGAATCAGAATAATTCTATTCTGGTTTATTCATTTTTAAGTTATTTTCGAAGCTAAATGACAGCTTTATCTGAGCGTCTGTTGCACAACAGTTTTTTTGGGTTGGGGGGGGGGGGTGGGGGAGGTGAATAGGTGTACCAGGCTACAGTTTGCCCCCTGTGAGACCCCCCCCCCCCCACCAGAAGGCCAGACCCTCCACCCCCCATACCCGACCTCGGCTACCTCCCCCCAAGCCGAGCTCAGACCCCCTTCCCCCCCGATTGATCGATCGATTCTACAGATCGATCGATCGATCGGATCGATCTCTCGATTCGATTTTTGAAATCAGCGACCTCGATTTTGGCACTAGTCACCCTGAGGGGGGAAAAATCCCAGACACTGAAAAATAAATTCGATTTTTCCGGATCCCACCCCATCTCAAAACGGCTGACCCCACCCACCCTATTTTCGGCTAACCCCTCCCCCAACGTTTTCTCAAGGTACACCTATGGGTGGCCCCCAAAAATTTCTGGGGGGGGTTTGGAAAAATGGGTGGGGGGTTTCCATAGGTGTACCGGGTTGGGGTGGGGGAGCGGAAGGTCAAAATTCGGCTCGGGGGACCCCACCAAAATCCGAAATTTGGGAGGGGAGGACCCCCTAAACTGTACCCAAGTTTTTTAGCTAAAAATGCTCATTTTTCGATGAACAGTCCGCTAAACATACTCAAAAGCTTCTGTCAATAGTTTTCGTATGCGAAAATAGGGCTTGAAAATTGACAGATTTGTGCTAAAATATGCCTAGATTAGCCTATGTAGATTGTGGGGCACTTATGTAGATGGGGGGGACAAAAATTTTGCCTTGGTCCCCCCTTATGATTCGAAAAAAATTTTTTGTCCCCCATTTGGCTGAGAAGTTGCCCCTAGGGTAAGTCGAGGTCGCTGATTTCAAAGATCGAATCGAGAGATCGATCCGATGAATCGATCGATCAGTAGAATCGATCGATCAAAATCGATCAAAAAATTTTTTGTCTCAGATTTTCGCGAAAAGTCGCCTATAGGGTAATTCGGGGGCGCTGATTCCGAATCTACAATCGAAATTTCATGAAAATCGATCCTGCGCTCGCAAAAATCGATTTTCATCGATTTTTCGAAAATTCGTCAATAAGTCGACTTTGACAGCTCGGATCGAAATTTCGACTGTAGATTCGGAATCAGCGCCCCAAAATTACCCTATAGACGACTTTTCGCGAAAATCGGAGGCAAAAATTTTTTTGATCGATTTTGATCGATCGATTCAACTGATCGATCGATTCATCGGATCGATCTCTCGATTTGATTTTTGAAATCAGCGACCTCGACTTACCCTAGGGGCAACTTCTCAGCCAAATCGGAGACAAAAAATTTTTTCGAATCATAAGGGGGGGACCAAGGCAAAATTTTTGTCCCCCCCATCTACATAAGTGCCGGGATTTTTTGGTCAAAAATTTAGAAAAAATTCGCAAATTTGCTAAAAAAGCGTTATTTCCAACTAAAAATCAAAAATATTTCTTCATTTTTGCTCATTTATTCGTAAAAACTAAGATTTTTTGCAAAAATTTAAAATTTTTACTAATTTTGAGGCAAAATTTTCAAAATTTTGAGGGTGGGGTCTGGCAAATTTGGGTGGGTGGGGTCTGGGATTTGGCCATTTGGGGGTGGGTCTTACTCCAAAATTTCGAGGGTGGGGTCGGCGCTTTTCCATTTGGGGGGAGGGGTTCCCCTCCACCCCCCCCCCCAGGTACACCTATGGTTTCAGCAAAAAGCAAGAATTATGACCGTCGGCAATAGTGCAAAAATGTTTCCGTGAAGTATATAGTTGTAGTGAAGTATATAGTTGATTGAGGCAGTTCCGAGAAATCTTTGATTTCATATGGCGTAATGATTTCATGTTTTTCGGCATTAGCAATGGCTGAAAATGCGATTGTTGGCATAGCAATAGAAAAATTTTTTCGGGGGAGGTTTGGGGGGGGGTCTAAAAAGGGAGCCCCCCAAAATTCCGGTGGAGGTGCCCCCCCAGTCCTCAACCCAAATTCCCGTTTTACACCTCCTCCAAAATTGGGTCCAAACCAAGTAAAAAATGCAAAATTTTCAGAAATTTCTGAAAATTTTGGAAAAAGTTCGAAAAAATGGCTGTAATCCAGCTATAAACAGCTAAAGATGGTTATTTATTTATAGTAATTAAAAGGTAATATACGTCATTATAAACCACAATCTGGGCTAATTTAGCCTAAATTAGCCCAGATTGTGGTTTATTATTATAGAGGTCGGGGAAAAAACCAACCCGCAAGTGGTGGGGAAAAAACCAATCCCCCGTTTGGGCGATGGGGATGAGCTAGCGGGCTCAAATTTTGCATGCAAGTTGGTAGGGCCCATCCCACCTGCCACACCAAATTTGAGCTAAATCGGACCACTTTTGAGCATTTTGTGACATTTTGAAAATTTTGGCATTTTTGAGCCCCCAAATATTCAAAATTTGCCTATTTTTGAAGGCCTGTAAAAAATTTTCCATAGCAGCTAGATAACTTTTAATAGTTTCTATGAGAACAACATGTGCTCTTTCCAAAAATGTCGGTCTCGCCTTCCTGCGACGCTTGGCATGCTGCTAGTGGTTCTTAGTTGCTCAAGACTCATCCACATAGCAAGTTTAATGCGTTCTTTCACGTGAACAGCTCAAAATTGCATTTGGACTTGGCAATTTTGTGTTAGCCGGTAAAACAAAGTAAGGAAAGGTGGTAAGAAGAACTTCTTACCATCATTAACCGAGACCGTTATTTCAAATTAGTACACGCTAAAACTATCCGAAACAGAATTATTAGATCGACCAGTAGTCATATTCAAATCGAACAGAATAATCTACATATATATGAAAATAAATAAAAATAACTTTACAGAAAAATGAGACAACTTCAAATAATGAGTAATGATTTCATGTTTTTCGGCATTAGCAATGGCTGAAAATGCGATTGTTGGCATGACAATAGAAAAATTTTTTCGGGGGAGGTTTGGGGGGGTCTAAAAAGGCAGGCCTGTTGCGGTTCCTATTTTTCCTATTTTTTCCTATTTTTTCGAGACATTCCTATTTATTCCTATTTTCAGCCGAAATTCCTATTTTTTCCTATTTTTTTGTACTTGACGAGTGTGAATTATAAATTTTTATCTTGGCTATTTTGCTGCACAGAATACAAAACTTTCTTCAAGCTCTGAATGACATATATAATAGATTTTGAGAAAAATTTTGTGCCTTCGGCGCAATTGTGTTTTACTTGTTTTTAAAACGCCCTCGTCTTACTTTTGCCTATATTAGTCCTCCAAGTTACACTAGGTATACCTTCGTGCATATGTGCGTTGGGTTACTAAATTGTTAGTGTGAAAATTAAAAGCTTTGTGCGACTATTACCACAACATTTCCCTGTTTTAAAAATTCTTAGTTATAAATAAGTCAGCACGGATTAAGCTAAGTTCCCAAATGTTTGGTAATTGCACCTACATACGTATTGTATAATTTAATATGCAGTGCTCGTTGCACATCCACACTTGTTTTATTCATACGTTAACCATGGGTGTTTTAGTTATAGTATTTTTAGAAATGTAAGATTCCAAAAAGATAACGAGAAGTAGAGATCCAAGTAATTGCGGAGTGTCTGTGGGCTGGGCTTCCAGCAAAACTAGCGATTTTTGTTAAATTTACGACCCAGTAGCAATTTTCTTGAGCACTTTGACTGATCTTTTTCAGTAATTTTCTCTTTCTGTCGCTAGAAAGAGTGCGCACAAGACCAAAAGTTTTTCATTTCAGAAATAAAGTACGCACAGGTCAGAAATCTGCAAATTTTCATAACTGTAAGGTTTGAAATGGGTTTTTAGCACTAAATAAATTCAGGGTGCTCTAGAGAATTTTCAGAAAAATTCAAAAATTTTAGGAAATTTCAAATTTTACCGCTGCCTTTTAAAAATATTTTTAACTTATATACCAGAAAAACTAGCAAGTTCTTTCGAAAGCTGCGGGAAAAACGGAATAAGTGTTTTCCTTCCTGTGTCCATCCCTGGTTAAACTGGCATTTTTTAGTGGAGGGGTGGATTTCCCCCCCCCACTTTTCGGAGCCCCCCTCCTCTTTTTTGGAGATCGACCAAAAGTGTCGAAAAATTAGGTTTTTGAGGTCAAATTTTCAAAAATTTTCTCATTTTTTAGCTAGTTTATGGCCTTATTAGTTCATTTTAAGCTTAAAAACAGCGATTTTTTGCGTTTTTACCTTAAAATGCGAATTTTTGGCTAAAACTTTAGGTATATTTGTACCTTGGGCTTGCCCCCACTTTTCGGTAGCCCCCACGCACTTTCCGGATGCCGCGCCCCCCCCCACTTCCCCGTCCCTGGGGGGGGGGGGCGACCCCCCCCCCCCCACTTTCAAAGCCCTAAAAAATGCCAGTTGAACCCAGATTGAACTCAAAAAGTTTTAATAGTGTCGCCCCAGATTTCCGATTTGCCGTGCGCTGAAATATTTCAGCTTCAAATGATTATAAATGGTTCGAATCCCGAAAAATGGTGATACCACCGTTTGTTAAATTCAAAATAAGAGTTAAAAGTTTTCAGAACATTTAAAATTCATTTAAAGACACATAGTATTTGCGCTTTCTGCTGAAATCGACAAATTAAGCCTTCGTTTTGAGCCAGGAAATTCCTATTTTTTCCTATTTTTTGACCAAAAAGTTCCTATTTATTCCTATTTTTTGATGGTAAAATTCCTATTTTTATTCCTATTTTTTCGAAAACCCCGCGCAACAGCCCTGAAAAAGGGAGCCCCCCAAAATTCCGGTGGAGGTGCCCCCCCCCCCCCAGTCCTCAACCCAAATTCCCGTTTTACACCTCCTCCAAAATTGTGTCCAAACCAGGTAAAAAATGCAAAATCTTCAGAAATTTCTGAAAATTTTGGAAAAAGTTCGAAAAAATGGCTGTAATCCAGCTATAATAAGCTAAAGATGAAGTTATTTATTTATAGTGAATTAAAAGGTTGAATATACGTCATTATAAACCACATCTGGGCTAATTTAGCCTACCTTAGCCCAGATTGTGGTTTATTATTATGGGTCGGGGAAAAACCGACCCGCAAGTGGTGGGGAAAAACCAATCCCCCGTTTGGGCGATGGGGATGAGCTAGCGGGCTCAAATTTTGCTTGCAAGTTGGTAGGGCCCATCCCACCTACCACACCATATTTGAGCTTAATCTGACCACTTTTGAGCATTTTGTGACATTTTGAAAATTTTGGCATTTTTGAGCCCCCAAATATTCAAAATTTGCCTATTTTTGAAGGCCTGTAAAAAATTTTCCATAGCAGCTAGATAACTTTTAATAGTTTCTATGAGAACAACATGTGCTCTTTCCAAAAATGTCGGTCTCGCCTTCCTGCGACGCTTGGCATGCTGCTAGTGGTTCTTAGTTGCTCAAGAGTCATCCACGTAGCAAGTTTAATGCGTTCTTTCACGTGAACAGCTCAAAATTGCATTTGGACTTGGCAATTTTGTGTTAGCCGGTAAAAACCTCATTTCGGCGGATCGGCTGTTTGGCTCAGCTAAAGCGGCCAAAAAGTACTCAGGGACAAAGAAAACACTGAAACAACGTTTATTTTAATTTATTTCATCGAAATTCGAAAGATTTACAAATTTTTGCATTTTAACATAGAAACTGGCAAATTTGATGAAACCTAGCCAGTTGATGCTGCAAATATTGATGTTTGATTTTCTCACTTATTATACGGAATATGAAGTCAGCGGACTTATTATTCGGACTTATTATATGAAGTCAGCGACGCCGATTTAACCGGTTGCATGCATAAAATCGCTAATATGAGTTACCCTGACCGAATACTGGGGTTGGTTTTTTCCCAATCGGTTGCATTTTTTCCCGCCATTGGTTTTTTACCCCGGCTAATTAACCGTTAGTTACTTGAAGCTGCTTTACAAGTTGAAACGCTATAAAGTTCCTGATATATTTTGTAAATGGATTGAAAATTTTCTAAGCGATCGCTATCAGGTGGTAAGGGTGAACGGGGTGTATTCATCACGGTGTCAGATTCTGAGTGGGGTGCCTCAAGGAAGTGTGTTAGGTCCACTTTTATTCTTGGTGTATATTAATGATGTAATTAGTAGAGTTGAACATAGCTATGTAAAAATATATGCGGATGACACTCAAATATATTACACATGTGGTAGTGATGCTGACCGTAGTGTACTCTTAAATGATATCAATAACGTTTTTAGGTGGGCGAACGAGAACCAACTGAAAATTGCTTTGGAAAAGTGTGTTTTAATGCATTTCGGTGGAAACAACAATAGATTTGATTATACAGTGAGCAATGTTCAGATACCAGCTGTAAACTCCATGAAGGATCTAGGCGTAATCGTAGATGATAAATTAAAATTTTCTCAACACTGTTCGTCAATAAGTGTTAAAGCTTTGACTCGTATGAACATTATTTTGAAGTAATTTCGATCACGAGACCGGGATTTTCTGTGTGCAATGTACACTACTCATATACGACCTATTGTGGAGTACGACTCGCCGGTGTGGTCTCCGTATTTAAAAAAGGACATTGAGAGAGTAGAAAATGTACAAAGGCGGTTTTCAAAGCGGATTCCAGGTTTGCGCAACAAAACATATTCTGAGCGTTTGACAATTTTGGGATTAGAAAGTTTGGAATTGCGCAGAATCAAAGCAGATCTCAATCAGTGCTTTCGCATAGTAAAGAATCTCGACAACGTTGATTTTTCCGATTATTTTGCCTACCGTCAGGATGCGGGACTAAGGGGGTCATAATTTAATGTTAGATTCTGTACATTGCCGAAGAAATGAGAAATTGAACTTTTTCAGTAGCAGAGTAGTTAAATTGTGGAATAGCCTTCCCTTTGAAGTTGTCAATGTTGATTCACTTGATGTTTTTAAATGTAAACTGCGGGATATAGATTTGTCGATTCATACAAAGCTCTTCTAACATTTTCTGTGGCTATTTAACTGCACATGTTTATATAATTTCACGATTTTGCACGTAGTTTGTACATGTACGTATATCAGGTAGTGCGCGTTAGCGCACTACCTAGAATAGGGAAATTTGCACGTTGTGCGCCTTATTGGAAACTGTTTTTTTAATAACTCACGGAGGAGTGGACCGATCGAGCTCAAACTCGCTATGTGAAGAGCCCGTGGGCAGGGGTACATGCTGTGAAAATTTGAGCCGAATCGGTCGAGCCAATCTCGAGATATGCAAATTAGGTCCTTTTACCGTTACACAGTTTTCTCCATTTTTTTTTTTGTCCACCAACCCTAGAGGTCGGAGGACAAAAAATTCCTATAAACTTTTGCTATTTTTGTGGATAGAAAGTGCCGAATTTCTGGGCAAATTTTTCTTTTCGCGCTAAGACCCCCCAGAGGTCTGTGTACTCCTAGGATTTTTCGATTTTTGACCCCCCCGGAAAAAAACTAAGTCCGAAAATTTA
>JASAND010021087.1:0-35893 GCA_030248195.1 Trissonchulus latispiculum | reverse complement strand
TGGCGTTTCGTGGACGGGCAGGTTTGCGCTACCAGGGCTTCCCTAGTAGGCAAATGGGGTTTAGGTATCCGGGGGTATGGGGGGAATATTCATAAAAATACTCCAGTGGAGTTTGATGGGGAGGGGGTGGGGCTGAATCTGCTGAATTTCCGGGGGTAGAGGGGTAGGACTCGTGTGGGGGCAGAGGGGGCGTCTCGTCGTCATAGTTCTGACGGTTCCGCAGGTCACCCGACTTGTCACACATCAAGCCGGATGAGGGGGAGATTAGGCCCCAGTATTGGCTCGACCGGCGGTTCTGGAGTTTTTGAGCTCCCTCTGAGGTAGCTCTGGGTCGGGTAAGGAGGGGCATGGATTTGCTCACTCGTGGTAGGGCTGGGCCCGAACCAGTGAGACGGTCAAAAATGGTGTCTTTGGGATTAGGGGCATCGCCGGTCAGCCGGGCCAGCTGCTCTTGAGATTTCTTCCACTGGCCTTGGGTACGCAATTTATCTTCTTCGCTCGGGTCGGAACCGTCCAGATGAACCGTGGAATCATGACGGGAGGGGCTTCCCCTACCTCAGTCCTGGGGGGAGTCCCACGAGGGGTGTAGGTCGTCCTCGGGACTCAATCCTGAGCCGAGGCGGATGTGGACGGAAGATCCGGGCTGCCCAGAACTTCCGGTCACGGCCCCAAGGTCAGGAGGGGGAGGGTCAGGAGATCGGGCCACTCTGGGTTTACTGTCAAAGGGGTCATCTTCAGGGGGGCGATTATCCATTATAAACACAACACAAAAAACACAACTCACCAAATTAGTTATATACGTATATCAAAATTTTGGGTAGCACTTGGGGACAATAGGGACTTTTTGGGGCGATATACGTATATAACTAAAAAAACGGGAATTTCTGGGCCAGGGACACGAAACTCCGATTGTACGTACGTATTTCAGGCCAAAACTCGGGGGTTGGGTCGAATCCCCAAATCGACCTGGATTAGCGGGGAATCCGTCCAGAGAATAAGCAGCAATCCACCAGTTGGGGCTTACGTCGTCCAACAGTACAAGGTTAGGTTCCTGGGCGGGCCCCGGAATCCAACCAAATTTTACAAAAAATTGTATTTCCCTCCCAAAAATTTTCTGGGTGGGGGGGGACTGATTGAGGTAAATTTAGGGCGGGCAGAGAGTTGCTGGTATAATAGGGATGGGTTATCACTTGGGCCGGCCCCCGGTGATATTAAGGAAAAAGTTGGGCGACCCAACTATAACAATAAAGTTTAAAAGGTAAGGGAAAAAATTAACACCAACACTAAGAATTCGCAGAAATAGACTGGCACAGAAAACTAAATACGCCACTAGGCAGCAAAAAGGAAATGGGACTAATAAAATTCACTAGGTGACTGAAAGGGAATCAGGCGTCTGACTGGGACTCCAAGCGATGCGTGGGCGGCACTTCAAAGGGCCCAAGCAGAGTCAGGCGCCTGATAAGGAATCAAGCGATGCGGGGGCGGGCCAAAAAGTTAATACAAAGGTTTGCAATTGGAAATGACGTCAATTGCAAACCTTTGTGGAGTCACACAGGGGGATGGGTATATAAACGCCAAGGAAAGGAAAGACCGGGCCAGCCCAGTCAGAATAAGGAAAATGGAGGGGGGAGGGGAACTTTACATATAGTAGATAGAAGGGGAAAAATATTTGGGGGGCTCTAACAAAATTTCTCGGTCTAGGGGGGGGGCTAGAAAAATTAATTTAGGGAAGGAAAAAAGTAGGAAAAACAAATATTTTAGGGAAAAAATATAGGAGAGCCTGAAACTGGCAGCCTAATGTAAAATATGGGGGAGCTAGGGAATTTAACCACTGAGCTCACGCCCCAAATTCTACAAGGGAACTGTGCGCAAGGACGCTGACCAGCGACTGCGGGTGGAGATCTTTAGTCCAGGCGGCTCTTTTCCCACCGACTTGCCTCGCCAAGGGACACGGAATATTTTTGGGGAACGCCAACGGGGCGCCAGTCAAAGACTAGGGACACGCACACAGAAATAAAAGCTCAGTTCTGGACCAGCTCCGGGCTATTCCCAGAGCTCTACCTAGCTAACGGGATAAAATTAAATCAGTTAAATATTAAAAAATAAATTAAATTAATTAACAAAAGACAACTGAATGGTTTATTAAGGGCAAACAGGGCAAGGACAGTACAGGCAAACCTTCCGGGATACCCGGAGGGGACAGCAGGAAGATAGCGGGTTACCCGCAACACCGTCACAAAAACAGGATACGATGGAGGAAATAAGCAGTAGGGGAGGGGACCGGCAACAAACGGGGGACAATGGAAATCACCGTACAAATGGGGAGGGGGTGATAGCTAGCAAAGAAGACCCGGGGGGAACGGGGGCAACCCCGCGAATTGGGAGAGGAAAAGGAAGGGGGAGTTAAGAGTTAGACAAAAAGAAGTAGAAAAGGGGTTAGGGGTAGGAAAGGAGATTAGAAAAGGTAAATTGGAGTTAATTTCCAAAAGGAAAAACGAAACAAAGTCACTTGCGCTTAGGTGTGGAATGCCAAAGGTGGGCCCCCCCCCAATCTCAAAAGACAGCCACTCAACAACTTAACAAAACTCCCAACTGCCTATAATAAGTCTGAGTCAGCATCCAAACTGGAAAAAACCAGTTTTTGTCAGCGTCTGCTGACGTGCATGATCTGTCTTTGCAGACAGAACATAAAAATTACGACAGTTACATAAGGGGGAATTTTTAGAGACCTTTTGGGAATTTTGGGAGCAAAATGGAAAAAGGCGAAATGTAAATATTGGAAAGGGGGGTGATAGCGCAGTCGCTATCACCCACATTACATATGAGGATCGTTACAGACTAGCAAGTTATATGTTTAACATGTAAATTAGTCTGTCCTAGTCTGTCATTGACGACAGACTAAGGTTATTTTGTATATTATATATCTAAATATATATGTTAGTATATATAGATAAATATTTAAATAAAATAAATAAATTTAAATAAATAAATATATTAAGCTACATATATATAAATATGTATATATATATATATGTATATAAACATGTAGCCCGCAGGCTACTCACCAATACGGAAGAAATACACTAACTGACTGATTAAAGAATTTGGCTAATTGTTGATATGGCCGAAGCCGAGAATTCTACACATTAGTAATGAAGAAATTACTAAAAGATTGAAGAAATGCATACACATAACGTGAAAGGGGGGGGGGGCGTGCACAGAGTTCTTAGTCTGTCAAGCAGGCCTTAGTCTGTCATTCTTGTTAGTCTGTCAAGTCTACATTTTTCCGAACACAACTTCAAAGAAACTGTGCCGCTTTTTGTCTAATGTCAGACTAGTGCGATACGCACCAAATGGTTACCCGAAAAGCTGAATCGAAAAACAGATTTCAGATTCGTGTTCTGCGACCTCGAAAACCCCTGAATACAACTTTTCAACAAAATCGAAGACAAAAAATTTTTCGGTCCCCTTGGTCCCCCTTTACGAATCGAAAAAATCTAATTTTGCGAAATAGAAAATTTTTTGATATTTGAACTCAGCGTGGTCGAAAACATACCCACGCCAAATTTCAGCTTATTTGGTCAAGTTTTACGGAATCTGCGCCTGGGGGGTTATCCTGAAAAAAATCCACGTTTCTATTCGACCATAGAAATTGCAAGCTTACATACATTATGGCGTAGGTGTCCTACATCCTATGTATGTTCTCTTCCTGTTATAAACTCCTGGTGTTCGTATTTTATTATATCCAAACACATGTGTGTTACTTTACGTATTGATAAATAGGTATATATAATGGTATACCTATATAATGAACACGTAATTTCAAACTCTGATTCTTTACAGGATTGTATTTACAGTTTTTCTCAGACAGTACTCATAAGTATATATTTTGATGGACCAGAAAAGCCCCAGCTGCATTCCATTCGCAGCCGTTTTCGATAATTTCACCAGTTAATTGCAAAATTTAAAAATGATTGATAGTCCAAAGCTGTTCTTTATTGACAAGAATTGTTTTACCTTAGTTTGGAAGAGGGACGTACTCTAGATGGGCGGCTTGTTTACACGGGAAGCTGTTGTGCTATTATGTAACTTTTGCTTCGACTGAAACAACCAGACCAGGACAGGTGGCAAAAGTTATAATAAATTGGAATGTCGAATTAGCAAAAGTTCCTTTGTTAACTCCTCCCTACATACTTGAGTTTCACTTTTGCAGCCTAAAGTCTTAAAAACTTCCCCCTTGATAGGTTTCCTCCTTTGCCTTACCGCTGTGAAAATGGTAAGAGGATTTACTTCAGGCATTCTGGAGAGATTTTGATTATGTTTTGCAGGATTAACGATGTATCATTTTTAAATGTTTGAGCTGTTGATGGAGATGGGACGTATAGGATTTGATTTGAGGATTATAGGATTTGAGAGATAGGAGATGTATATACAGAATTAGTTGAATTTCGTGACTTTCTAGCAAATGATGGTCAAACAAAACTAGATAGATACATAGATGGATAGATAAACTAAAACTGTGTTGTCGGTGTCACGGTGGAATTTTTCCCCCTAGAAATTTTCCCCCTAATAAATTTCACCGGTGAAATGTTTTTCCCCGGAAAAATATCGCCGGTGAAATCTTTCCCCCCGGAAAAATATCACCGGTGAAATCTTTCCCCCTGAAAAATATCACCGGTGAAATGTTTCCCCCCGGAAAAATATCACCGGTGAAATCTTTCCAGGGGGAAAGATTTCACCGTTCAGCTGTAATTAAATTTTTAACAGCAATTTTCCACGTTCCAACTAATTTCTTTTTTAAGAGTATTGTCTTATTAATTGAATCAAATTTTTAATTGTAGCCCAACGTAATTAACAATGTTTTTATGAAGTTTATTTCATAAGGACAAGGCCCCAGCTCCTAATGAATTCATACTAAAAATAATTCTGAACTTACTAGCAAATATGAGGAAGTGGGCACTGCTATCCATTTGCATATTCTTTGTCGGATGACCGTTGTGATTTCGATTCGAATGAAACCAACTTACTGCGAACAATGACACCATAATTGCAGAAATCATAACTCGAATAATTTGGCTGAATTTTCAATGTTATTATTATCCTTTGACATACCGTCCGATAATAAATTTTAACTTTGTTAACATACATTAACACATGGTCGAATCCTGGGGGGCTTGTCCCAGGAAAATTTTGAGGGTGCTTGTACCTCAGCAATAACTTAGTGAAATTTTCGAAAAATTAACACAAATTTTATTTTGGCAACTTTTGAAGATTCAAGTTGACATAAAAATGTTTCAGTCTGCAGAATTTCCTTCCATTAAACACTAATGAGTACCTATGGGACCTCTCTATATGCCAAATTACAGCCTTATAGCTTGCACCAAAATTAAAATTTCCTTTTCGTTAACCAAAAATTTGTAAGTTTTTTCGAAACTTCAACTTTGAAGATCAGTTTCCTTAGATGCAGATAAGATACAGCAGTCTAGTATATTTTTGAAAATGGGGACACATTTGCCAAATCAGGATGCCAAATGGCAGCCTTGAAGCTAAGGTCTAGCAGTCAGCAGAAATGTTTCATCAATTACGTTGGCAGTTGATAAAAAATGGGGGTTGGGCACATAAAAGCGACGGCCGCACACGGCTGGAGGGCGGCTAGGATTCCCCCTAGAAATTCTCCCCCCCCCCGGAAAGATTTCCCGGTGATATTTTTCCGGGGGGAAAATTTCACCGGTGAAATTTTTCCGGGGGGAAAAATTTTTAGGGGAAAAATTTCACCGTGACATCGGTACTCGTCCTCGACCAAATCTCTACGTAAACAAAAGTTGTCAAAATAAAATGGTGGTCAATTGTGCCAAGTGAAAATTTGGAGTCTGTTTATTGGTTTTTGACCGCCTACTTTCACGAAATTTCCTCAATTTTATCGAAAATGAAATTTCTTGAGTTCATCAAACCTAAATAACATATCCAAACTTGAATCGAAATTGAAAACGTGCTAGCTACGAGTCGCCAACAGTCAGTAGTCAGTTGAAGTTCCACCATTTTGGAATATGAGCATCGCAACCGTATTGTGATCCAGATTTTCATTAGGGCTGTGATAGAACTGTGCTATAGCTGTAATTTCTGGTCCGAGAATGCAGGGCGGATGATATCACTAATCCCCTCTAGCTTTGGGACTAGACTGAGGTCAGACTCCGACTAACACTGTTTGCACTCAGCTTCAGCATTCTCGAAGCGAAGAAAACCAAAGAAAAATGTTCATATTATTAAAATAAAACTATGAAGAGGTCAAATGGAAAAACCTTCAGGCCTAGTTTTACGCGTTTGATTTGGCCAAATAATTCAGTTTTTCTTGTCGAGGTGACTAGCACTAATAGGCACTCAAGGAGATCTTTTCGTACAAGTACATATGATCTATGCGGTCAGCAGAATGGCAGACAAGAAGCGGAGAGACGAAAATCACGGACTGAAAACATGACCCTCAAGCAGATCTCACGTGCGGTTATTGACCCCTTCCCTTAGCTCGACGCTAAGGTGAACGCAGTCACACACAGGGCAACTGAGATCTTAGTTTCAGATTCTTAGTGTCAAATGAGGTAACAATCTGTTTAGATTAAAATTGCACTTTACAGTGGTACAGAAAATAATTTCGTTGTCGTGTCATTAATGATCTGATAAGGATTTCATAGCCAGATAACTAGTTTCACGGTGTCCTAACAAATGAAATTCTGACTACAAGTGGATATTGACTGTTATAAAAACTTCGTATATTTTAGTATTATTGTTTAGATTTGACGAACTCAAGACGTATGCAGAGGATCCCACATTTTGAAAATTTTTTATACACCCTACTTTAAAGACTTTCATTTAAGATTTAAAGATTGTTTTATTTTAGCCCAAAACTACTGCTGAAAAATTCCCAGACATTGATCCATTTCTGCTGAGAAAATGGGAACTAGCTTTCTACAAATTCTTTGGTATGCTTTTTCTTTTATTTATGTACTACTGTAAGGAATTGATGTTAAAGCTGCTACTTTTTGACTAGTCTACATATGTACTACATGATATTATGTAGGATTATGTTAAATACTGTCATGTTTTGAGTTGGATTTTCGAGAAGAGTCATTTTAATTTCATAGTCAGTCAATATTAGGTCAATCAAAAATATACCTCGGCGAATGGACTCTGTAATCTGTAATCTAATCAGGATCCATTTCAGGATCAGGATCGGGTGACTAAAATCAGGACCCGTTTCAGGATCGGCTAAAACCTTCAGGATGTGCTTCAGGTCGGCTTATAAGTTCAGGATTCGACTTAGGGGAGGATCCTGAGTTCAAGATCGGGTGTCTAAAAACACTATCCATTTCAGGATCGGCTTGTAACTTCAGGATCGGCTTAAGTTCAGGATCGGCTTATAAGTTCAGGAATCGACTTAGGGGCGGATCCTGAGTTCCGGATCGGGTGTCTAAAACAGGATCCACTGCAGGATCGGCTTATAACTTCAGGATCAGCTTCAGGATAGGCATATAACTTCAGGATCCGACTAAGGGGTGGATCCTGAGTTTACAGTTACAGTTATCCTGAAGTTACAAGCAACTTACAAGTTACAATCCTGCTGAAATGGATCCCGATTTTTGACACCCGATCCTGAAATTAGGATCCACTACTAGCCCGATCCTGAAGTTTTTAGCCGATCCTGAAACGGTTCCTGTTTTAGTCGCCCGATCCTGATCCTGATCCTGAAATGGATCCTGATCCTGATCCTGATCCCGATCCTGGTTTTAGTCACCTCCTGTAATCTGTTCCACTTCCAATTAATAAAATTATACCGTGTGCTTTTCTTTCCTAACTTGTGTTTGTATGCTATACTATGATTTAAATATCCAATAAAACGAACAGATTCAACATCTTTTTGTTGTGATTTAAACAGTATAGTTATGTACAACGTAGTTGAACGTGAATCAGTTGCACTTCCACATGGAAAACCTAAAATTGTTGCTTTTGTTGAAATAAAAGCTTCTAATTTAGTATATATTGCAGTTGCATTAAACTGTATTTTAGTTTTCTATTTCGGTTGTTATTCTAAAATTTTATTGTTATGAAACGTGTCAAAATTCAACCGTAATATCGCTTTTGTTCGCTTTAAACTTTCACTTTTATTTTGGCATTATTGCGTCGGGCACTTCGAAGAAGTTAATCACTGCAGACTGATACTTCTAACACCTGCTTAACCGTACCCGTAGGGTTGTAGCACTCAGCAGATGATATAAAAAGTCTCCATAGTCAGCCCTGTCATTTTCGGTTTGTTTCAAAAATACATGGGCTGGCAGTCTTTATTCAGGTGGACAGGTTTTTGAGGTGGGCGCGAAGCGAAACGTAAGCGTAACTCAGTAAACAGTGATCTTGGACATTAAAAAAGGACATTAAAAACGCCTTCTCAGAAAAACTTATGGACAAATTCAGCGGCATATCTGATAGTATATAAATAAAAATTTATAAAAATCATATAAATGATCTTGCAGCTTCATTCTGCTCTGTCTCTATACATCGCATGAATTGCTGCTTCTGTTGTTGTAAAAAATTTTTTCTTGTTATTGTAAAATTTCCTTACTTACAGATTTACAGCAAGAAGCTACACCATCTGAATGATTTCACGGAATCAAAAGCCAGAAAGTTCCTGAATTTTGTTGTGCTATTTGAACGACCGCCAGAAATACAAAGCTGCTGAATTTGTTTACTTTAACTTCGATGGATTATGCATGATCCCAAAAACTTATTAAAAGGGTTATTATGACGTGATTAGTTATGGTTACTGTATTTGTTGTAGATGTCAGCGAAGGTCAAGTTGTGGAATGGTGGGACTTTTCAGTACTGCTGAGAGTGAGTCTTGCAAAATGCCTGTATACAATAAGGATCGTGTTACTCTTCGCCTTGGGAAGACAGCAAACGATTCACTCAATGTGCTCTGCAAGAACTGCAGACAATATGTAATTGAGCTAACTGAGGGCAGATATTCAATTGTTGTGAAACTTCGTGGTTTGACTCCCAGCAGAGGCAATTCCTTGCAAACAAGACAAACAGGAAGCCTACAAGGGACCTCTCGGTCTCGGTAATTTGGTCATGGGCTCACTAATTAGTTACTAATCAACACGTAGTTAACACTTGGTTAACATCCTAATATGAACGAAGGCTGCATTGATCTTATCTCTGTTTCTGGTTGTTTCTTGTTACAGAATTGTTTTCTTTATTTATGCACTACTGCATTGCAAATATTTATTTATTTC
Source organism: Trissonchulus latispiculum (assembly GCA_030248195.1). Classification (NCBI taxonomy): domain Eukaryota; kingdom Metazoa; phylum Nematoda; class Enoplea; order Enoplida; family Ironidae; genus Trissonchulus; species Trissonchulus latispiculum. The sequence goes on along the minus strand of JASAND010021087.1, from coordinate 26,612 downwards.
TGTATTACATTTGCATTAAGTCTCATTCCAATATTGTTTAAACTGTATAAAATTTAAAATTTTCTAGTGGGTTCGTGATAACTTTGGTGAAAAGTCAGAGCAGGGCAGATATGCCAAAAAGCACATGATCTCTCTGTGGGAAGGACTGCAACAGTTCGCTGATCGGAACAACGACAAACAGATCGAGTTCGATGAATGGGTGGAAGTACTCGCTGCTGCGGATCCCAACGATCAACCGCTCTGGATGCAAGACTATGGTCACTTCCTGTTTAAGCTGTTCGATGAATCGGGTATGGCAAGACAGGTTTTGAAATTATGCAAATTATGGCGATAAATTCGTAGTGAAGAATATAAACCGATATCTAGTATTTTTCAGTGTTTCCCGCCAGCCAGAGTTTTACCGGCCGAGCTTATCTCCTGGGTATAACTTACAAGCACATGATATGAGGTTTTTTGTAGATGATGATTTGCTGGACCTCAAAGAATACGTGAACGGCATGAACGCTTTTGGAATCAAGAATAAAGCAGCTGAGGAAGCCTTCAAGTTGTTCGCTCTTGTAAGCAGCCTTTTTAATACATACATATGAAGATGGTTAAACTAATATAGCTAAAAATTAATTACGAAATGTACAGCTTACATTTAGATTTGACATGCACGCATTTTTGAGTCTAGAAGTGGTCGTCAAATTTACATTTTTGTAGGATGCCCAGGGAAATAAGTTAGACTGCATCACGGAAGAACACTTCAGTCGCCTATGGAGAGAGTACTTCTGGTCTGCTGAGAGGACGGCTACCGGAAATCACGTATTTGGTATCATCGATATTGCCATTTGAACGAATAAGGACATGCTTTATTTTTCTGCTATTAGCTATTTCCTCTGCCAGTACCAATAAACCAGTTACTCATTTTCATAGACATGTCATCTATGTATAAACCTTGATTTCTTTGCGCGTTAATATATCAAAGAATCCAAATGCAACGTAATTAGGTAAGGTGAGGCAAAGGTTTCCCTTTCCATCAAAAATATCGCTTAGGGTTCCGGACCCAGACCAGCGCCATATTAGCATTCATAGACCAGAGCGTGTTGTGACCTCCCCTTAACCGGTGGCTTACATCCATGGAAGGGTGGGTGTCTGGCTATTTTAGCAGACTCCTGTTACCGTCCTGGTTCTGCAACGGGAACTCATTTGCCTGCCAGAGAGTAATAGAGCATAGAGCTGAGTTTATTGTCCCCGGGATTCAAAGGACTCTTGGACACGGCCAGGTCGGAGTTCGAATGCCAACAACAGTCTTAGGCTATTTGGTCGCTTCAGATTGCTAAACTGCAATTTACATTGAAGCCAGAATTTTTGACGATAGCAAATTACTTTTTACCAGATTGAGCAGCCAGCGTACCTTTTCAGTTTTAAAATTAGTATGCTGAAATATCTAGAACATTTAGCAGCAGCAAGATAACGCGCTCTTGGTAATGAACGACAAGGTACTGATCCGTCATTGACCGTCTGGAATCTGTTGAAGCAGAAAGTTTCGATCAAAAAAGGAAATTATATAAATTACCTGAAATTATGACACCCAGCAAATTGTGATTAGTTTATTTCTACTCGGATGATGATGTTTAAACCAGGAAAATGTAAACAGTAAATCATAAGAACGATATAAGTTGACATAAAATTAATGCCTTTCAAATGGTATGTCGTTTGCTGTTTTTTTAATCTACGCCACTCAGCATCAATCGAATTTAGAGCAGTTTAGGGAACTGGTTTCCCTTCCAGTAATCTAATTTATCAAAAATTATTGCATCTGGATTTTACAGTTTCCTTAATACCAGGCAATTTTGACAGAACGGATTTTATTTTCCGTGACGTCAAAAAACCTAACCTCAGAACAAGTTTTAGGTTCTTGTTAATTGTCTTCAAGTTTAAACTTTAAAATAAATTTCTGTCAGAAAGGATTCACATTAGTTAAGATTACAGTTACCATGTTCGCCTTACATAGCCTCCTGCCGTTCTGTTTTCTGTATATGGTTCGTGGTCAGGTCGTGGACTATACCATTTATTGTCAGCAGCGTAGTTCATCTTGCGACGACTTTTTGCAGTGCTGCTCAGTGCAATGCAACAACAATAAAATGCACCGATGTGAACATCAAAATGATGTAATCTTCAATGCCGCTTGCCAATGTTTGGATGCCAGCATCGAGTCTGCCGACACAGCAGAGCACTACAGAACAGCATATGAATGCTTTAAGGACGCTTACACTGTATGCGGCGCAGACGTTAAGCCTGAACATTACAGTTCCGTCTGTACAGCAACAACAGAAGATTGCAGCGATTTTAAACAGTGCTGCATCGACCACTGCGGTGGAAACTACGTTCACGGATGCACCACAAAGAAGAACATTTTTGAGTTTGCGAAGTGTCAGTGTGCAACCGTACCCGAACCGGGCGATCCTGACTTTTCCACGTTTGGTGAATGTATTGCAGAGAAAGGCAAAGACTGTATTGATAACGCTCAGCAGGCAATTGCTGATGGAAATCCGGAGAAATCTGATGACAGTTCTGTAGTTCTTCAGGATTCCGGTAGTCCGAACTTAACGACAACCAGCACAATGGTTGTAGTATTTTTGACTGCAGTTTTTCTTTGGGGTGCTGCATAAAATAAATAATTTGTAAATTTACTACATATTTATGCATGTATGTAACACATAAATTCGTAGCAGAGAAAGTATTTGATTGAGGTTGCATTGGACAACTTGCGGGGAGCCCTCCTCACCTTCGCATTCGATAAATTGTAGGTATTACTGTTCATGTATTACTTCGATTTTCGGTTCGAGTTTTTTTTTCTACTTTTGTCAACATTGAAAGGGGGGGGGGTGGTCTTTGCAATCTGATCAGCTGTTTAGAACGCTTACATATTTATCCTTTTGGGAAGCGACATTATATCAAATCTCCATTAGATGGAGAAAGATCGTGAGTGCATAGCCAATTAGATTGCAATTGAATTAAATTGTCGAAACCACTATAATCACCTGTTAGGGATTCTGGAAGCCACACAGCCGCTTCAAATATACGAATTTTTGCAATCTAATCAGCACGGCTTCGAAAACAAGGGAAAATATTAGCTTTACTCAATGGAATAAAGAGAATAGTTTAGTCTACAATTCTATATTGTATTCATAAGTGAATCTTCGTTCAACTATTTTATTACGATTTTTTCTTTTCGTGTGTTGACTTTCAATTATTTTTTTATATATCTGTTATAAAATGAGTGCCTGTTTTATTTCACTGTTGCTCAATTTTAAATCAAACACCATCTGATGAGCAGATATTATGATGGAGAACAAGCGTTTGCAGGTTGCCAGAGGCTGAAAAACTGCATTTTCCGCATTTCACCCATTATTTTCCACAAATCTTGAAGAAATTGAATTCTGAGGAGAGGGTGAGTGACCCTTCGGGAATGGGACAGTAGGAGTGAGTTAAGGTCCTTGCCTAACTCACCCCACCACAGGTATAATACAAAATTGATCACAAATACTAGAGTCTGCAAAGTTGCTTTCCTGCTACATTAGAAATTCCATTTTACAGGTCACACCGGGTTCCAACAGATGCAGATGCAAGTAGTACCAGTTTTTCCAGCTGAAAAAGAGTCAATTCACGTCAAGTCATCCTAAGTCGAAGTACAATAAGCAGTATTGACATGAGTAATGCGTTGACAATGGAACGCTGAAAAATGTTTCGAAAAACAATCAGAAGTTCCTCAAATAAAGAAAAGTGTTATTTTGACAGTCTTGTGACACTTTTAAGTCCAGGCCTCCGCTTGGTTTTACTTTACCGGTTGTTGATTGCACTGCTGTTAAGAATGCAGTTGCTTGCATTGATTTTTATTACCATAATTGTGGGCGTTGTTTGTGCCAAAGATGACTACAGTTTGTATTGCCAACAGCGCAGTATGAACTGTCGGGAGTTTACATTTTGTTGCACCGAGCGGTGTGGAGAAATTCGTGAGCACAGCTGTGAAATGGGAAATAATAACCAAATTTCGTTAGGAATTTGTCACTGTAAAACGGAGATCGATATGGATACTGATAAGGCAGCACTCTATCAGGCTGCGTTCAGATGCTTTAAGGAATCCTATGTTCAGTGCGGTGCTGAGGTTGTGCCTAACGAACGCAGCAGTGAGTGCTATAATGCAAAGGATTGCACGGAATTTAAGGAATGCTGCATGAATCTTTGTGATAACAAGTATGCGCATGCATGCAGCCGTGGAGCCAGAGATTTCTCCTTTCAAGGCTGCCAATGTGTGCACAAAATACCGGAAGAAATGGATCCTGGCTACTCAAGATTCACAACCTGTATTAAGGACAGTGGGCAAGTTTGCGTGGATGATCTGCAAAAGGCGATTACGAAATTAGAAAGCGAAACTTCAACGATCACTGCTACTCCTGTTTTAAATATCGCACCGACATCTGAGACAATTGATGATCCGCAGAACAATACCGACAAATTGAAGATTTCGTTTATTTTGAGTTTAATTATGCTTGTGATTTTATGTTCAGTTAGTTTCTAAACCAAACGTTGAATGAATAATCAGTTGCTGGAAGTGGATTTAATTTTGGAGACTCGCGAGCCCGGTCTAGATGTCATTACGTGACTCGGACACTGTATTACATTTAGGAGAGATGATTTTGGTGTTTGGAGTGTAAATAAAACACAGTTTGCTTTACTTCTTTTACGAATTTTTAAGGCAATAGCTTTGGCAGAGCGTGTTGACGAGCACAGATAAAAAATGAATCTTAGCCAGTAAGCTAACCAGTTAGGGTGGCGGTACGTGAGATCACGAGTCTATAATATGAAAAGTCCTTCTTAATAAATTAAACTAACAAGATGTTAGACACATTTTGGTGGAGATCTCAATGTACCGCTTACTGCTGTCAACCATGTATTTATATTCGCTGGAATTAATACTTTATGGTTGGCAACTTGCTTTCCCCGTATCAAAAGTAAATGTTTCAGGTAACTCTCTCCGAGATGTTGGATGGTGTCGCAAGTGCTAACTGTGTGTCTAATAGCTAATGTACCCGTTCAGGTTAGTCATAAGCCAATCAGGTGCGTTTTAGTTCAAACAAATATGGTTAACAACGATAAAGGTGTTTCGCTGCCGAAATTTCAATCTTAGTGTGTCTGGCATCTCGCTAGCTTAGTAAGCTTTGTTTTGTTAAATTGTTCAAACAAGCCACCGTCGAAAGGCTTGGCAAACTCACCTTTTAGGAATTTCACACTCCGAGCTGGAATATGACAAATCTCCGCTTTGACAGTGCTGCCGAACACCGATACTTCTGCGAAAATAGGGACTTGCTCTTGTCCATAAAACAGTATTCGATCGACAAGTTAAAACTTACCTTTGAAAGAAAATCGCTTCCTAAGAGACGTAGGTGGCTTGCTCCACCTACTACATAAAATATTTGTCGTTATTTCCGCTTACCGATGAGAACTTCCAAGACACACTTACGTTTAGGCTACATTTCTTGACCACCAAAACATCTTATCTACAGCCTGTCCTTCCGCAACTTCATGTCGCTTTGGTTGGCACTCAAAGAATCGAAAAATTCCTCACTTGTCACACTCACTTGGGCGGCTGAGTCTAGTAAGGCTAATGCTTTAGTTTCATCTATCATGAATTGCATGTAAAGTAATTTTAGCGTAGCAAGGCTAGCGTCAGTCTCGTTGAGCACCTCCTGATTCCATCCAGATTCCAGACACACAAAGCTCGCTAGATGCAGTGGACTGAACCTCCATTTCTGGTGGACACAAGTTTGCACTGCAAGTAGCAGCGTTCCTTCCATGTGAATTCTACGTCTACCCACGACCACGACGGCCCTCTTTCGATGGACGCTTCCATTTATTGTTTGAGCAGTACGAAGCATCCAGCATGTGGTCTGTTTTGGAACCTGAAGCTACCCTTGGCCTTGCCTCGTTAGGGTAGCTAAATCTTGTTTAGGGTAGCTAAACAATCGCAATTTCGTGACCCGCAGGTACCCGATGACTTCTGACCCGCGACCACCCATGGCCCGCGACTGACTTGACATGACATGACCCACGACATGATATGACATGACCCCCGCGACATGACCCACTAAACTTTTGTTGACCCACCTGACCCACTTCTTTAGTTTGGACATTTTCGCATATTTAAGTACTCTATAGTTTGCATCGAGCAAAATTAACGCTTTAAACATATACAAAGTGAAGTAAATAGAACTTCAAACAAAAATTTACAAGTTCAAAGTAAACTGTATAAGATTTCTTCTCATTTTCACTAGTTCTGAGCAGGCGTCTTGAATACTGTAGGAATTAAAAACTCTACCAACTTAAGAGTTCTCCAACTATGCTGCAAAAGACGCCACACTAGTTCTGCATAGTTACGTACATCTGGGCCAAAGAACTCATCAAGGAGTGGCACAAAACACACACGCAGTTAACATATAAGACAATATAACTGATGAAACTGTAAAACAATCTTTTTCCAATACTCCCACTTATTTTACAGTTTCAAGCGTCCAACCAAGTTTAAGAGTTTAGTTTAAAGAGTTCAAACTCATATATAATCACAAAACGCCCACATTCTTCGTAAAACCGCCAGACAAGACATTACGACACCAGGAAAGCGGACTCCGCATCGCTTTCCTGCTCGTCTTTCTCCACGTGAGTATCCCTGTCGCCCCGCCAGCTATTGTGATTTCGTGTCACCATAGCTCTGTTACCCTGACGGTTAGGACAGTCTCGTATAAAATGACCCTGACGACCACAACTAAAGCACTTACCAGCAAATCTATTGCCAAACTTGCCGGCCACAAGCGCTTCAGAACTCTTCAAACCTCAGTTCAACAGAATCCCGAGCTTCCAACGCAGTGACCAAAACAGAAAAACTCGGTGGCAAACTAGACAACAAAACAGCTACCTGATCCTCTTCCGCCACGGAAGCTCCCAATGCTGCCAACTTATCCGTCAAATCTTTCAGCCTTTTCAGGTGACTTTGTACCGAAACTCCTTTCCCCATTTCCAGCTTGAAACGTTGCTTCTTTAAGAAGAACTTGTTAGGCAAAGTGTCTCGGACTTAGTATGCAACACGGACGGTTCTCACTTTAAACTGTCTACAGGTGTTGCACAAGTAGGCCACGCGGACAGTTACACATTAAGATGTAGACAGTATGAAAACGTGGACAGTTACACACTGAGATGTAGACAGTGTGAATTTGCTGACAGAAGTATGTATTTGGAGTAAGTTTTAACGTTTCTATAGTTACCCACAGATTTTTCTTACGTTCTGACTTTTTCCAATACTTCTTAAACCTTGTGGTGCTGTCCAAAAGGTTAACCGAGCAGCAGTCGCTTTGTTTATATTGTAAACCTAACAAAGCAAGCTAATTGCTCGAGTTAATACTGACATGCTCAAATGAGGATCAAATTTCTGTATTGAGTACTTGTAGTGCAAAAATTGTTATTATGTTGTGGGGATAAAGTGCTAATTGTCCTTAAAAGCGGAAAATTCCATAGAAATTCAACAAACGTTCCGATTCTAGCAGCCTCATGTTCTAGATTAAGTCTTGGCGACAGTTTAATGATAGACTGGAGACATTTTTAACTCTGACAAACAATATTAATGTTACAATTCGTTAAAATCGGTTGTTGTCTGAACTCACACAAAGGTCTTAGTATACGTAAACGTATATTGTAACTGTCCGCGTTGCATACTTGTGCACAGTATTAATATTAAAGCGCCCATTAACTGTCCACGTTCAATAAGTGTGGACAGTTTAAAGTAGTAACTGTCCGCGTTGTATACTAAGTCCAGTGTCTCTTTCAAAATGCTGCTTGAGGGATTTCTTAGTCCAGGGGCTTACAGTGCTGTCCTTGGGGCTTACTGTCATCGCAGGACGTCACCAGGTAAAGCTGTGGCGGATGAATGGCCACCACAATCTCTCCACCTTTCGTTGATACTGCCGTCGGCCCTCAGCATTTTCTTCCAAAACTTCAGTCCCATCCACCACACTCCACAGTTCTTTAGCCCGAAGCAAATGCTTCATTTGGAACTTCCACGTCGCCCAATTTGTACCATCCAGCTTTTCAATAGTACACTTTTCGTTCGACATATTGAAAAGTTTAACCCTTGACCCAAAAACGGCGAGTGACTTCTGGGAATTTACAGCGGGACTGGGCCCATAACCTGTAGGAATTAACAACTCTACCAACTTAGAGTTCTCCAACTATGCTGCAAAACACGCCACACTAGTTCTGCATAGTTACATACATCTGGGCCAAAGAACTCATCAAGCAGTGGCACAAACCACACACGCAGTTTTGACAATATAACTGTGATGAAACTGTAAAACACTCTTTTTCCAATAAATACACATAGGAGTGCCGACTGCTTGATGCACTGATGCACTACACTTACGAATGTGAGACACTTCGCCACACTATTGTTCTCTTTGGGTACCTGACATTAGACTTAAATATTAGGTAAGGGTTCAACTGTACTGTTGAAAGAGGGGCAATAGTTACACAATAGAAGTATTTTAGTGCTTTTATTTTATATTTGTTATTTTTTTATATTGATAAAACTTTTATAAAATAATAATAATAATAATAATGTACAAATAGTATATAATACGTAATTAAAAAAATAAAATTTTCACTAATTTAAATCACAAAATTGTCTTTATTTTCCATGTTAGAAGAATACGGTTTAATTTAAAAATCAGAAAAAGTTTGAGACAATGCCTACACCGTCAATTTGCACTGGGGCCCGTTGCATAAAAATGATAAGTAATAAGTTAATAAGTTCATAAGTTCATAAGCTAATATGTCATATACAATAAGTAGAGGTGTTGCATAAAATTTTATTGTAATAAGCGATTATTTCATAAGCAATTCTGAATTATAATAAGTGAAAAGTCATAAGTTCCACTGAAAATACTGGCTACTTATTACAATATGTTTCAGTTCTATGAAGAGCAATGCAGTTAGTTTCGAAGCAGTAAACTGGAAAAGTTTCACAAACAAAAACTAGGACTAAAAATTGTGGTTATTAATGTAATTGTGTAAATTGCGTAGGCAATGTAATGACGGATAATTGGCTTTTTCGGTTTCGCAATTTGCAGAATTTGCTTTACGCAGTAACGGAACGTGGAATTTGCTTCGTTGATATGACACTATAGCTAAGAATTCCGTCTTGGCACTTCAAATACAATTTTACGCTACTAATTAAGCAGAATAAACTGTAAATCTTGAAAGGAGATCACTTTGAGCATGTCTACCGATATTGCAACCTTTCAGAAAAGTCTAAATTTCAGTTTTCTGCACATTTCTTGTTATAAAATTAATACAATAAAACTTGGAATTTTATTGCAAATTCGCTTATTTTAATAAGCGCTTTCTCATAAGTTAATAGTTATTGCAAACTTTTATGCAACGCTCGCTTATGAAATTTACTTATTTTAATTCAAAAATCGCTTATTTTAATAAGTCGCTTATGACTTATTAGATTATGACTTTTATGCAACGCAAATTCGCTAATTGTATATGACTTATTGGACTTATTAACTTATTGTAATTTTTATGCAACGGGCCCCTGGTCATAAATTGTACTTTTCAGAGTTAACAGTGCTTTAAAAGTCTTGAAGCACAATGGAAAATTGTACTAGCTAACTACATTATTGCAGTAAAGTTTTTTTACAAAAAGACGTAGAGTAACACTTCGATCTGACGTATTTGGAAATGGCTAAGCAGCTTGACGCGCAGTCATATCCTGGATTCAAAAGTGAACTGGACCTATTCTCCCTTCCGCCTACTCAGGTTGCTGTAGAAAAAGGCTACTGGGCGGAATACTATCCTCAGAATCCAGTAACAGACAGTGGTCCCTATAGAATACATGTGCCAAAGGATTCTTTTATGTTGGATTTGAATAAAAATTATCTGTATTTAAAAATAAAAATTGTCACGGAAGAGGGAAAGGACCTGGAATTCCCGACATTGGCCAGTGGCACGGTAGACAAGAGCAAGGCTATAGTAGCTCCCATCAATTTGATTGGCTCCACCCTGTTTGAAAGAGTCATTGTCAAACTTAGTGACAAAGAGATTGAAAATAGTGGACCCTTGTACGCTTATAAGGCGTACTTGGAAGTGTTGCTAAGCTATGGTTGGGATGCAAAAAATAATCATCAGCAACTGGCAATGTTCTACAAAGATGCTGTAGGAAATTTTAATGATATGTCAACTGGGGCTATGAAATGGCGCGGTAGTCCATTCATGACAAATAAAGGCGTGGAATTGCTTGCTCCATTACATTGTGACCTGTTCAAACAAGACAGATATATGTTAAGTGATACCGAAATTACAATCGAGTTACACAGAAATTCTGATAAATTTGCCCTGATGAGTGAAGGAACAGCCTACAAAGTAAAGGTGGAAGATCTCAGATGGTATGTATGGAAGGTGAAGCCGCAGGAATCCCTTAGTTTGGCAATCGAAAATGTTCTACGCAGCAACAAGGCAGCAAAATATCCTATCAGGAGGGTTAAAATGGTGACTAGGCACGTGGCGCCAAAGTCCCAGACAGTTGTGGAGAATTCAATCTTTTCTGGTCAACTGCCTAGGCGAGTGGTTATGGTGCTGGTAGACTCTGAAGCTTTCAATGGTTCTTTTACCAAGAACCCTTTGCAGTTTGAAACTGGTAAAATCAGTGAGCTGTCGCTCAAATGCGGAGATGAGTATATTCCTAAACATCCGATGAAAATGGATTGGGACGCCTTCCAGTACAGTGTCCCATATATGTACCTATTTGAGGGTATTAGCGCAGTCAACAGTGATAAGGGAATAGATTTATCATACGGAGACTATCGTAAAGGATATACAATTTTTGCCTTTAATCTAACAGCAGACAGTATCGATGGAGGCGCAATGGAATTAATAAAAGAAGGTGATCTATCCTTGTATATGCAATTGAAGGAACCCCTAAGCGCAAACGCACAAGGAGTAGAAATCATTATCTATGGTGAATTTGATAACTTAATTTCTATCGATCAAAACAGGACGCCATTCTTCGACTACTCACTGTAAAATTAGGAAATGAAGAGCAGTTGAGCTTGTCATAGGAGACAATATGAACAGTTTGGAAATTGCAGAAACATTTAAAAGAGACTTGTGGGTTGATAGATTTTTCCTGGGAGTATTTCCGTGCGATCAATTGCCAGAAATCCATCAAAGACCAGCATGTCTAGTTCTCAATACTGACCCTGCAGTAGCTCCTGGCCAACATTGGATTGCAATGTATTTTGACCAGTACACAGAATACTTTGACAGCTATGGCCTGGAGCCAATTTTGGCTTGCCAAGAAAAGTATATTATTCATAAAACTAACCAGTTTTGTTTGCAGGACTTTGATACTAACGTTTGTGGGGAATACTGCATTTATTTTTTACATAAAAGGCTGAGAGGATGGTCGTTCGAGGGCATCATAAACTATTTAAGGAAGCGTGGGGATAAGAACGACTCAATTGTGAAAACCTTTGTCGACAGGTTGCGCGTTTACAAGTACTGTCCTTCAGCTCAGTGTTGTACGTGTAGAAGCTATGAAGATTGTTAACATTGTGCAGAAAGGAAAGCTGAATTCCAAAGTAGATTTAAATAAAGCCCCAGGAGCTATCTACAACCCAGGACGGTTTAGTGGAGCCATTCTAACTGTAGGGCCTTGCACAATTTTATTATTTTCTACGGGAAGTTTCTTGTGTCTTGGAGCTAAAGCCGAAGACGACGGACTGGAGAGTGGACAGAAATTGGCAAATCTTTTAAAGACAAGTGTTCGGATGCAGACCACCTGCAATGTTGTAGTTTCTCATCAGATTGGTTCTGAAATTGATTTGGAGGGTCTTTACAACCATCTCAAATGTAACTTTGCAGATGTTTGCTTAGAGTTGGAGTTGTATAGTGGTCTAGTATGGAAAATGAATGGGGGTACTATAAGAATGTTTCATAATGGCAAGTTTTTTATTGTTGGTTTGCGTAGTGTATCTGATGCTGTTAGTCTTGTAGATGATGTGTGCTGTGTTTGTTGTGCTTTCTTGAAATAAAGAAATACGAGAAATAAAAGAAAAAAAGAAAAAACAATGACAGCGGTGACAGAGAACCTTCCCGTGGTGCTGTCGTTAAGGCATTCCAAATGCCGAACTAGTCTTACTCTGTCTGTTATGAAACCAGATTCAGTGATGCAGCAGCTGTAGTGTAGTCATATATACGTTAGCAAACAGTAAGCTAAGAGTACAGAAATGCCATTGAGTTATTTATGCGGCGTACTAGATGCTGAACTGCTCCATTACTAGGATGGGGTGATGAATAACTCAATGGCATTTCTGATGCACTTGTTGCAGTACTTCTGTTTCCAACCATTAATCTACTTACCTATAAACAACATTTTTATTGTTAATAGACCAAGCAGTCGCTGTACAACCACGAAGACATAATTTTGTTTTACTTCATTAACAAAAAATAATCAGTGTTCGGGCGGCGCGCGGGGCGGGGGGGATGATGATTGCATGATTACGCAATCGCTGCACGCTTGCGCAATCAGCTACGCTGATTGCGCCTGCGGGCAGCGTGATATATGAGTAATTAGTGTGGTTAGTTCAGATAAATTTTGCCGAAATTCCTGGAATTATGACGTCATTTTGAGCTAGTCTAGAGCTAGCTAATAGTTGGCTTTGACGTAGGTAAGCATCACGTGATAAAAGCAAACATGTTTTTATAACAAATAACAGCTGTTATGTGGTGTCTGAAAAGCTAATTTAATTAGCTATCACAGCTGGACGATTATTGATTTTTATAAAAAATACCCGTCTAACAAGACGACGCTATATGATTAACACATCATGTGTTAAAGATACGGGGGGGGGTAAGAACCATGTTTACTACTGGGGGGCGCGCGCCGCGCCCCCCCCCCCCCCCGACGCGCCGCGGCCCCCCCCCCCCCCGCCTCGTAGTTGGTTGGGGGAGATCCCCCCAACCCCCAAATTGCTGGGGCCGGCAGACTGAGACATAACAAAATTATCGTCAACTTCAGGGGCCTGAAAAGCAGGCAGATTATCAAAAAGAGAAACTTTATCCGCTAATAATTTTGATCTGGCACGAGTGCGAGGAGGCGAAAGAATAGGCATTTACCGCATCTCACGGTCGCCAATTTGTAAAAAGAAAGTTATTGTCTGTGCCCGTACTTCATGACTAATAAAGAGACTTGACTAATTTTAAGCAGGTTCACAATCGGTAGTGTATGCCTACCGCTCCTCCTCGTGCCTATCTAATAAAACCTAAGTAAAATTAGCAGAATTAACACGATACTTTAATCTCCACTTTACACCGAATTACTAAACAGCATTTTCAGCAGAAACATATAAAAATTATTCAAACAAGTATCAGAACCAACTTGACAAAATCGTACAAAATAATACTTAAGTCTCAGCTGCCAAATTCAAAGGGCGGAAACCCAAACCCAACCAACTGTATATAGCACTTGACCAAGACACACTAAACACCCCAACTTCTCATCAAGTGACTCCATTTTGGAAAACTACTGAAGTAGCTAAGATTTGAATTTAGTATCATCATTCATAAAATAATTCACAAAATTAACATTGTTTCTAATGAATATTTCACACTAGGTACTGATTTGCGGGGGGGGGGGGCCACAAGGGTCTGATTTGCGGCGGTGTCACTCACTAGGGTCTGATTTGCGGGAGGTAGTTTTTGCTCTGATAACATAGAGTGTGCCTAGTAGCACACTCCTATATTATGTACTCTTTATAATACATAAGAATATGACAGCTGTCATACTCTATGTATTATCAGCTTGACACATCCTCTGCGTGCTGACGGCTGACCCCCCCTCCCCCCAGCAAATTGGACCCCAGTGACTCCCCCCGCAAATAGGTACCCAATCCAAACGGGGGTACGCTCACTCGCTCTATGCTTGTGTGCTAAAGCTCGAAAACACAAACACTACGTGTGCGAGTTCTGTGTCTGTTTCGAGCTTTAGAACACGTTCATAACGGTCAAATTGTTTTTGAAGTGAGGGGTCCAATTTGCGGGGAGGGTCAGCCGTTAGCGTGCAGAGGATGTGTCATGCTTATAATATATAGAGTATGTACTAATACTAATAACTTCTATAATTTACCAAGACTGTTGGACTATGAAGACACCGAGGAAATAAAGTCCAAGACGGGAGGCTTCATACATTTTTTACCCTTTGAACCAGTACCTAGGAGGGAGAAGGGAAGATGAAAATCCAGCTTTTACTGAGGATTTTAAGTAAAGAATTGGCCCGCCCGGGATCCGAACCACGGGCCTTCTGCTTCAAATTCAAACATGCTATGGACTACTACACCACCGGACTATCAGCTGAACTCCCATGTGAGGCTTACATGTAAATTTTCCTATGCCTGCTTCCCTTGCAATACTGATCAGGCAGGCAGACAAAATTTTTGCCAGTTAACTTCTAAACCCTTTTAATCTCCAGTTTATTGTGCTATGCTCTATGCTTCTCGAAGTCGGAAGACTTTTCTTGATTAATATCTGTATCTGACAGGTTTGCTTAAAACGTCATGCATCTTGCCTAAAACAGTTCATTTGGAGCAAGTCCTTCTTTTATCCCATTTCTTCCACTTCTTCTTCCATTTCCTTTCTTCAGTCATTCCCTGTCGAGGACGCTTCATTAATTGTACTCTATCTGAATCTTCCTCAGCCCAATTTCATAAGTTTGAAGCAAGACTTTTATTCAAATAATTTATACTTATTTAGACTATTAATGATGACGCCAACATCAAACATGACCTTTTGTTTACATAAAGCTTACTGATTCTGTAGTATATGCCTAATTATGACGTTACCGGTTGTTCAACCGATCACAGCCTCTGCACTTTGAAGAAACTAAATAAATAAATAATCAGTATGTAAAAGGAAACAAAAACAACAAAGCTCAAACTAAACGTCACCAGAATAAACAGATTTTATCAATTCATCAATTGCTGAAGTGAATTTCAACGAAGGCAGGCTCGCAGGCTAGTTTATCCCTTGTGCTTTACAAGTTATTTCAATCAGAGTAAGTGGACCATCCTTGTTTGTTTTACTCGAATATTTAAAATCACCGAGACAATTCCATGAGTCTTGGCTTCTGTCCTCAGTTTAATTTTAACTGTTTGCTTAAGGGTAGAAGATATTGGATTTGCATTCTCTAGATTGAAGGTTTTGGATCTTTCAGGCATCTATGTATGATCATTTTTAGTTTAATGGTGAGACTATCCTTCATGAACACTGAACATATACAGTGATATTCGTATTCTTGTTTTAGTGTTCTAAAAGTACATAATAAACAAAAATGATAAACACAACAAATAACTCAAATATCCAAAATCAAGACATTTCAATCAATTTTATTTTGGCCGGCATTGTGTGTCCAGCAATTTGCGTTTATGGCATTTGTGGGAACTTATTAGCAGTAAATATCTTCCTGAAGAAATCAATGCAACAGAATCAAAGCAGCTACTACTTGGCTGCGCTGGCCCTTTGCGACATCGGCCTATTGTCCTGTTACATAATGTTTTTCACAGCTAACGAAGTTGCAGCCAGAGCTAACATCAAATGGTTAGCCTCCGCTTGGGTTCATTATGGAATTCCCACCTATTACGCCGGTCACGTGTTCAGAATGGGCGGAGACTACATGACAGGAGTGGCCACAGTTGAGCGTTGGCTGAGCTCATTCCATCCCAAAATTGCTTCATTCGCCTGCGGTCAGAAGCAGCAAATTCTATGGACTACTCTGGCCTTTGGATTCTGTGCAGTATTTATGATACCAAAGTATTTGGAAATAGAAATTCTGACTGCCCCAACCACCAGTCGATCAGGGAGGTATTTTGCGGCTCCTTCCTGGCTCGGTAGGAGCAAACTGTATTCCATGGTTTACAGTGTCTGGCTGTCAACTCTCTTTGAAATACTGATACCCTTCTTTTTGCTTCTCATACTAAACATTGCTCTAACTATAAATTACGTAAAAGAAGTTTACATAGGAAGCGGAAGTACAGGTGGACTACTTGCCACACTGCCCATCCGAAACCGAATTCAGCGTAAAATTTTGGCAAGAAGACGTAGGGAGGCCAATTATTTGCTCATCATTTTAGTCTGTATGTTTCTAGTCTGCAATGTTCCTAATTTACTGCTTACTTTGACAGAGGTGATAAATAAGCCATGGCTATGGAGACATCCTGTCCTTTACACCAACGTTGGTAGAGTTGTTGACTTCCTGGCAATATTTAGTGCCGCGATGAATTTCACGTGTTACTGGATGTTTGGTCCAAAGTTTAGAAAGGAATTGCGGTCTCTGTTCTGTAGTTGAGTGACCACGTGGGCCAGCTTCGCTGTAAAATTGTATATTGTGGGGATATTACGCATTGGATGGCTGAATCG
This sequence comes from Trissonchulus latispiculum, assembly GCA_030248195.1. Classification (NCBI taxonomy): domain Eukaryota; kingdom Metazoa; phylum Nematoda; class Enoplea; order Enoplida; family Ironidae; genus Trissonchulus; species Trissonchulus latispiculum. Next base: position 10,109 of record JASAND010021087.1, on the reverse strand, counting down.
GACTGCGCGACAGCGCAGCACTGAGCTCAGCATATTTTGATTATTAGCAAAGAAGCTATAATGAAATGTTTATTCTAAATTCATTTGTGAATGATAAAACTCATTTATTTTCTGAGGCACAGCAGTAGTTTTGCAATTTTAATGGAAGTTTCTAGAAGGATTCAGTTCAGTTGTGTCAGTTGTGGTTGGGAGTTGGTAGAATCCGTGGGTTTTTCATTCAATTGGGTTCCGTGTAAGGTATAAAGTTGGGCTCTGAAGCTTAGCAGTTTTCTATTATTTTGTATTTCTATTTTGTTTGAATGATAATTTTCGAATAGTTTTTGTGATTTTCTTTCAGTAGCGTGTCTACATTCCGACATTAGAGTCATATCATGGTTTCCTTTTTATCTAAGGCAATCTATGGCTCTTTTTCATGTCCAGTAGTTGAGTAGTCGCTCCATACATTTTTCTGAGACGTTCCTAAAGTAGAAATCACAGACCGAGCACGAACCAGCAATCAGTTTATTGCTTATACTGTATTCTTTACATTAGGTGAAGTTATAGTTTTGCAATATAACATCCATTCTTACACTAACTAACTTACTCATAAGTATAGATGTATAGATCATGGTTATTATGTGTTGCTAATGTGGGGGGTAACAACCGAATCCTCACTTCACCCCTCCCTCAAAGTTTGTGTACTATATCCCATTACGGCCACAACAAGTCCGGTACTCCGGTGTCGAGCAGCTAATTTGAACCGTCGTTCGCTGCGATTCACTCGCAGAGCTAACACTTCAGAGAGGTTTGAAATTCCAGGGGCCGATGTTATAAAGCAATTTAACCCGGTTAAATCGCTAACCCGGGTTAGAAACCGGGTTATCAACACTAACCCAATGTTATAAAAATGGGGTCAGCAAAACCCGGGTTTCGCTAATGGGGTTAGGGTTAGGATTGGGGTTAACCCCAAAGTTAACCGGGTTAAATCCTTGCTAGTTCATAGCTGATTGCATGAGCTAATTAGGGTTAAAATCGGGTTAACTCAAAGATAACCGGGTTAATTTAACCTAACCCGAAAATGCTTTATAATACAGGGTTAACCCCAAGGGTTAAACTAACCCAAAAATTTCGGGGTTAACCCCAAAATGGACTTAACCCGGGTTAGCCTTAACCCCATTTTTATAACATCGGCCCCAGGTGACGCGAGCCACCGGAGGGTTTTGTGGGGTTTGACCAACAACAGCATCTTGGGAGTGGATAAAGAGTCGTAGCTCGTCTCCGTCTCCCTACGTCTCAGAAACCATATTTGAGTAACTTATGACCTTGGGAGTAGTAGTGTTTTAGAACGGCCGGGTGGAACCGGCCGGCGGCCGGCCGCCGGCCGCCGAAAAACGTCACCGGCCGGCCGCCGGCCAACGGCCCGCCGGCCGGCCGTCGGCCGTTCTTGGCCGGCGGCCACCGGCCGCCCGGCCGCCGGCTGGCCGGCGGCTAGCAACACATATTTTTGAATGTCTGAGCCAGAAAATTGCTAAATATTTAAATTATGCATTACAAAGACAATGAAAACAATTTTTACCTTATCTACTTGGATAAAGTTCACCTTCAGTCTTGAATTTGTTTTGTAAATATTCGTCGCTGTGTTCAAATTGCAGTGTTAGCTACAAATATTTGCGATAGGCCGGCGGCCAGCCGCCGGCCAACGGCCAGCCGGCGGCTGAACGGCCGAACGGCCAACGGCCGGCCGCCGGCCAGACGGCCGGCCGCCGGCCAGACGGCCAGACGCTCAGCCGGGCCGGCCGCCGGCCGAAAAGCCGCCGGCCGGCCGGCGGCCGGCCGCCGGCTGCCCGGCCGTTCTAAAACACTACTTGGGAGTGGGCTTAGGACCTATCCCCACCCTCGGAACTCCTAAAATCCATTGAGGGGTCGGTTGGCTTACTATTGAATTAAAAGCTATAAAGGAAACACTACGTCCCCTATGCGATAATAAGACGCAGAGAAGCACACATCCCCACCACTCAGTGTAGAATTTTGGCAGGCGATTTGGTAGTCCTCCCACCCAAACTTTGCGCCTTTTCCATACTTGCTAGCTCTGCACTAACTCGAAAATTTCATCTGAATTATCCAGATAAACTAAACCTTCAAATAATTTTTGAGTTTCTGTCTGTCTTTTAGCGAAAGAGCACATAAAAGGAAACGATCATTTTGACACTTCTAACAGGGTGTCCAATTTGTAGACTTACCATGTAGATTGTAGAAGTGAATTTGTCTCAAATGTCGCAGGCCACTAAGCGGTGTGCGTCGTGCGATGGGAACTTTCTCCTACATAACTAACTAGCCAACTAACTATAATAAACAAGTTGGCTCCTAAAAGGAGCGGCATCTCGACGTCGGGTTAAATATTATCTGAGATAACGTGTTTGAACACAACGGACTAAACCTTTTGAAGTGATAATGTATGAAGATGAAGATTAAGAGTGCTTTTTGATAGCATAAATCTGTTAACGCACAGTATATGATGGTATTTGAATTTGCGTTCACTATCTTTCAACATTACGAACAAAAAAGTATTATTACTAAAATCTGACCAAAACATCTTGGAACCGGACTGTGAACGCTTATCCTATCCTGTCCAATCAGCAAATCTGTACGACTTGCTGTGCAGTTTTTGTGACTTGGACATCCGATTACCGGTCATGGACCGGGTGTGGCCGATTTTCGGAAAGGTTTTTGGCCAGGTACCAATATACACCAATATACCGATGTACTAGAGTACGAATTACTTAGCGTTTTCTTTCCGAATTTGAAGCGTTTTTATCGATTTAGCATCCGGTAACCGGTTATAAACCATATATGATGGTTTTAGCGGATTCTCCTTCACGTGAGGTTTCTAAAAATATATACTTTAAATAGAATAGCTTGAAAGGTTAACTCAGGACAGGCGTTCACAGTTCGGTTCCAAGATTTTTTGGTCAAACTTTAGCCTATGGTCCTGGTCTGATTTCGAGCATTTTGAGTTGGAATTCTTTCAAACTTATTACATTTACATATCTTGACCTTGAGCTGAGCCTAATAACAAATTTTATAAGACGGCAACTTGGGTGGTTCAAAAAGATCTTGGTCAAAAAACAATCATGGTCAAGATGATAATCTTGACGAAGGTAAGGCAAGGCCATGTTAATGGAATGTAGAACTATTTGGATGGATGGAAGTTGGATTCGGGTAAATTTTGAACTATTAACCATCTATAATTGTGGCCGAGACTATTCCAATCTCTAGGTTAGGTTAGGCTTAAGCATAGGTGTATCTAGACTTCATTAGTTGAGAGTAGTGATGTTTCAGTCACTGAAACTGAAACTAGGTTTCAGTTTGCACAGGTTTCAGTTTCAGTGACTGAAACTGAAACTGAAACTATTTTGAGAAGAGACCTGAAACTGAAACTGAAACATTTTTAGGCACCCGACTGAAACTGAAACTGAAACTGAAATTATATTGGGTAAAAGACTGAAACTCGGGCTGAAACTAGAAATTAAAACTTTATTAAAGAAACTAGAAATTAAAACTAAATTTAAAGAAACTTAAAATCTTGAAATTTTTAAGGTTTTGAGCTTCGATTCTGTTAACATTGCTGTAGGAGAGGCTGAATAAACATTAAATTGTGCTTATATAATATTAACTCAGAGAGCTGGAAACCGTTGTTTTTAAAGCGAACTGAAACTGAAACTCCGACTGAAACTAAACTGAAACTGAAATATTTTTACTTTGCCGACTGAAACTTAAACTGAAACTGAAGCTATTTTGGTCCGCCGACTGAAACTGAAACTGAAACTGAAATCGGCTACTGAAACAACACTAATTGAGAGCCAATTCTGATTGCAGTTAATGGCTGATTCTGGACGAGAACTAGAGAAAGATCTATTTGATGAAAACGGTGGGCCTGTCAGTCAAGACTGAGTCAACGTCAAATAGAGACAAGCTGAGCTAAGTCAGTATGCGACTTTACCAAGATATTGTCACCTGCTGAACTGAAATCACGGCGTCGAAGTTAATTTGCATATTATACATCAAGCATCTATAACTTCAATTTCAACCAAAGGGGACCTGTGAAAAGTGTTTCTTTAAACGTTAATTCCACAGAAAATGAAGGCCGCCTACAGGGAAATATAAGCTACGAATTTTAATGTTTTCCACCAAATTACAAAGAAAATTTGAAATAAATCATTCTGGGCCAATTCGATAAAAGCAACTGCAGGGCCCCCCTTCTTACAAAAACTTTCACTGCTAATGAAAGCAATGCTGAGAATAGGGTGGAAATTCAACGTCGAACATAAGGAGTTCATTTTGCTCTAGAAACGAAAACAGCTATCTCGCCTTTAGGCGAGATAAAAATCTTAAATACATCATAGACTTTACTTGGACCCGCATACAAAAATGGAATTCACTAAAATCGCAAGTCACTATTAGAGATTCAGCATACTACTGTAAGGGAAGCAGGCATAGGAGAGATTGATAAGCCTGTAACGGGAGTTCAGCTGATGGCCCTGTGGTGTAGTTGCTTAGCATGTCTGCTCCGGAGTCAGAAGGGCCGTGATTCGAAACCCGGCGGGGCCAATTCTTTACTTTCAATGGTGAGTGAAAAGCTGAACCTCCTTCTTCACCTTCTCTCTTCTAGGTCCTGGTTTCGTGGGTACAAGGGTGCTGGCGCCTGCCGTTCGGGCTTGTCAGTTGGGCTAGGGACCTGGCGTCCGTGGTCTGTTCGGTGGCCTGTCGTTTTGGCCGGGCAGCCCCGCGCTGCAGCCGCCGCGTCCTGACCAACAGAGGCGACCTCTTGAGCTGGCGGAGACCTCAGGCAAAGACTGGGGATCCATCTGGCCGGCATTTGATGAACCCTAAGGGGATGGGGTCGGAGCATCAGGTTGGCCTCCCATACGTGATACCACGCTGGAAGGTCCAGGGCCCATCCGATTGCGGTCTGAAGCTACCGCGGCACTGTACAGGTCTGTGTCAGGATTAGGGTCAGTTCCAATAAAGGATCCACCGAAGATCCTGACACCTCGTAAGTGTTGGACACACAACTGGGAACCACTGGTTGCCGTCCCATGGGGTGATCGGAGCCCAGGTCTTCGACTACTGTTTGAGGCTTCCGCGCACGCGGAAACTGCTCCAAATCTTCGGTGTCAGGTGCTGGACCCTCACCAAGCATGGGAGCTCGTGCCGAATCTGGCTGTCTCTGCTTCCTGAATTGCCGGTGCATGGTGACTTCTTTCTCCAATTCTGCTATAGTCCACAAAGTGCAGAAATAATTTGATCCAGATGATTACTACACTACAACCAGCTGAAACAATAAGCAAAAAGGTGTAGGTTCAACATGCAACTAATAACCCAAATTTTTGCGGTAAGGGACCACCCACCCAGGGAATAGCGAAAATTTTGTATTGAGATAAAAATTAAAGTACTTAGATTCTTTAGGAAAAGTTTAAAACTCAGGGCGTAATTGGAATGAAAACAGAAAGCCTCTTAGAGAATTGTTGAAAGAAGTAATGGATCAAAACCCTCCCAACAATTAAAAAATTAACCCCCACAAAAAGAAAACTTGACCCAAAAAACACAACAATTTTATCGCTACACTACTGCGGAAGAGGAAATCGAGGACAAGCCCGAACGGGAGGCGTCAGGCACCCTTGTACCCACGAAACCAGAAGTTAGAAGAGAAAAGTAAAGAGGGAAATTCAGCTTTTCACTCACCATTGATAGTAAACAATTGGCCCCGCCGGGTTTCGAACCACGGCCCTTCTGACTCCGGAGCAGACATGCTAACCAACTACACCACAGGAGGGCCATCAGCTGAACTCCCGTCACAGGCTTATCAATCTTTCCTATGCCTGCTTCCATTACATCTCCCCCGGGTTTCCTTTAAGACTCGTCCCGCGGCTTACTCAACTCGGAATCGAACCAAGAGCGCATCCAGCGCAGGGCATTCTGAGCCCAAAAGGTCCGTGTTCCCCCGACACACGTTCCTTGACCCCTGTTAGATCCAACCGACCAGAAGCAACTACTGAGGGACTGGAGACAGTAGTCCAATCCAGGTCCTGAGGCAGCCTCGCCACATGTACTGCTACTCGCTACACTACAAAGCACTACACTACTGCGACAGGTAGTGCGGCATAAAGTTTATTCAGAACAGCTAGAAAAGCAACAGCAAGTTATAAAGGCACCACTTGACAGCAAGTAAGCAAAGCTCAAACCGATTGGAAATTCTGGGTAGGCCGAATGCGAAACTATTTGACATGAGTTAGGCTAAAGACTGAATTTATGTTTAGCTACTATACTGACTGTAAATTGAAGGATAGAAAAACAAGATTACCCCTAAAAGGGGAAATATTCCGCTGTTGAGCCAAGTTAATGAAAACACCTGGATTCAGCTTTTTGAAGATTTGATTTGAAGATGAAGTATCGTCGTGGACAGCAGATTGCGTGTAAATATAAGTAAGTGTAACGAAATCATTGCGGTTTAATGTTTTTGAGGTAGCAAAATGCATTGTAGAAGCCATCAATTTTCAGCGTTTGGCAAAAAGTCAGCTACAGTCATCAGAAGATCATGCAATTGTATACGATACAAAAACTAAACAGGCTTTTTCTAACTGTAAGCTTTGGAAAGACAAAGAACCTATTTCTTCCTATACGACTGAATTTTGAACCAAGATAAAATTGACTTGTCTTTCTCTTGCACTCTAGACAAAGTAAATTTTGCCAATAGTAAATTAAAACATGAACATCGCGCTGTCAATCTAGCTTTGGTTATTGCGGCGACTGGCTAAACCACTGTGCACTTACAACTCTTTCTCATTCAGCTCTCAACAGATTAATATTCGGTATCTTGGCTAAAATAAGGGAAGAGAACTCATTCAAATTAAATGAGGACAAAGCTTAAGGTGGTGATTCCTTTTGGAGACATCAACTTTGAACCCTTAATACTCATTCATTCCGGACTTAAGAAGCCACTTTTATATCGTAATGGAGCTTAACATTTTCTCTTTCAAAAGAATACAGTGAACCAAACTTTATTTCTCGGAAATTATTTTAATGCATTTTCTAAGTAATTTAATGTTCCAAATTTTTAAGAAGAATCCAGTTAAGAAGCCACTTTTATATCGAAATGGAGCTTAACATTTTCTCTTTCTAAAGAATACAGCGAACGTAACTTTATTTCTCGAAAATTATTTTACTGCATTTTTGAAGTAATTCAATTTTCCAAATTTTTTGCAGACTGAAGTAAATTTTATCAAGAGTACATATGTAGATAATAGTGTGGCAGCCGGCAAGCTCTCTGTTATCAGTTCTCGAGCCATGCTCTGCACGCTAACGGCCCACCTCCCCGTTACAATGCCACGAATAATCTGCCTCAACGAGACCTTTAAATTGACACCCTTAGTATAATTTTACGGTTTGCGTAGCTCAAGAAATGGTGGCTCATTTGATTACTTCAAAATTGACAAGTTTTCAATACCAAAATAAGAAAACCAGCTATATCTCACTATATAGGAAAGCTAGAAATGTGCTTTAAAAAGCAAAAATGTAGAGCTTAAGGTGGTGATTCCTTTTGGAGGCATCAACTTTGAACCCTTATTACTCATTCATTCGTTGGAGTTAAGAAGACATTTTTATATCAAAATGTAGGTTTACATTTGCTCTTTCTAATGAATACAATGAAACTTAGTTTTCGGAAATTATTTTACTGCATTTTCGAAGTAATTTAATTTTTCAGATTTTTTGCAGACTAAAGTAAATTTTTTCGTGAGGCAGCAAACCATTCGATTCCACTATCGAATACCTGGGGACCCTTTTTTAATTATTATGAAACAGCTTTTCGTTATGAAGAAATTAGCTAAAATGTAAGCGCAACCTGGATTTTGCCAACTTTTCCCAACTTTCGCAAGCGACCACTTTAGCTAGAAAGCAGCAATCGGGGCAACTAAAAAAGGGTCCCTGTGTATTTTTGTGTAAAACACGTCCAGTAAGTGGCAGCCCTCTAGCATGCATAGTAAATGCTCCACAATCGCTGGAAAAAATTTGGTCATGTTTTTGCAAAAACACATTTTTTATGATAGTAGCGTACGGAACAACATTTACAAGATTACAATGCCAAGAATAATCGACTTCGACGAGACCTTCAAATTGACACCCTTAGTTTAATGTTACAGCTTCCGTAGCTCAAGAAATGGATTATTTGATTTCTGCAAAAATAACAAGTTTTCAACCCCAAAATAAGAAAATCAGCTGTATCTCACGATAGAGAAAAGCTAGAACGTTGCTTTAAAAAGCAAAATTGTGAAGCTCAATGAGATCTTTCGAATGAATATAATCATAACTGTATAGCTTCTGCCAAACGTTCAGAAATTGGAAAAATCGCACTGACCGGAAATCTCGAATTTTTGAATCGGGATTGCGCGGAGGCTGTTAGAATGCTAAAAGAACTTATTTTGACAAGTTTCATCAAATTTCATCTTGATTTGAATCGTTAACCAACAATATGTGCCCAAAAGGAATCACCACCTTAACAACATCTTCGAATGAATACAGTCATAGCTAGGCCGCTACTAAACTGTCAGAAATCAGCAAGAACCGTCCTGAACGGAGACGTCGAAGTTTTGAAGCGGGATTGCTCGGAGCGTGTTAGAATGCTAAAAGAACTTATTTTGGAAAGTTTCATCAGATTTCATCATGATTTTAACCGTTAACCAATAATATGTGCCCAAAAGGAATCATCACCTTAGTTTTCAAGCGGAGAAACAGTAGTTTGCCAATATATTGCGCTGCTACTAAACTCAATCGGATTCAATGTTTGTTGCTGTTTAATGTATGCATGGGCCTCCTCTAATCGATGATGTCTGCGGAGTATTCCAGAAACAAATAACGCCAGGGTGTACGCCATAAATTTTGTCTGTTTCTATGCTTTATTTTTACAAAGAGTACATAATTATAAGAGTATGATGCTAAGCCTAGTCTCTGTGATCCGAGCAAAAACTATGCTCTGTTCGCTAACGGCTGACCCCCCACAAATTGCACCATTTGCAAGAAAAATTTGCACGCTATGTTAGTGTGGCTTGTAGGAATCTGGTGGAGGCCCCAAAAATGGAAGAGAAAATCAATCCTTTAGCTGTTCTCCTGAATTTAACTACGATGGATTAAATCTTTCGCTGCTAGAATTGCAAAGCCATTGTTCAGCTAAGAGATTTGTTGAACATGCCATTCACATTATGGTTTTTGAACTCAAGCAACCAGACCAGTACATTGCTAACGTTAAAACTAAAATGAATGCAAATGATTAATTTCCAGTAACTAATAAATACCTATAATTAAATAAATAAATATTTATGGAATACGTTAAAATTGCGATATCCCCAGCTAACTAATGCAGCTCCAACTTATAGGTTTACGAAAATGCTATTTTTATATAGAAATCTCTATGTAGAAATATAAGTTTTTGGGGGATTTCTCGGCTTTTTCCATGGGGGAGCTATAAGGCCCCCACTCACTAAAAGGTGCCAAGTAGAAAATGCCGAATTTTAAAGATGTTTGCCCAAAATTTGATTAAAAATCGTTATTTTGATAGTTAAACTCAACTTTTGGGCACTTTTCAGCATAGTTATAGCAGGATATATAGAAAAATACAGGATTTTAAACGATAGAAAGAATGATGTCACTACAGCACCTCTGACCCGAAAAATTCGGGCCTGAGGTGGGGATCGAACCCACAACCTTTGGCTATCTAGGCCCTCGCTCTAACGATTGAGCCACTGTGAAATATTCGTTAGAAACAATATTAATTTCGTAAATTATTTCATGAACGATGATGCTAAATTCAAATCGTAGCTACTTTGGTAGTTTTCAAAATGGAGTCACTTATTGAGAAGTTGGGATTAATCAGTATCTTGGTGGTTGCGCGATATACAGTTGGTTGGGTTGGGTTTGTCCTCAGAATTGGCAGCTGAGACATAAGTGTTAGGTTGTACGGTTTGGTCAAGTTGGTCGTGATACTTGTTGGAATAATTTTTATATGCTCTTGCAGAAAATTATGTTTGGTAATTTGATGTAAATTGGGAATTAAAAGTATCGTGTTGAATCTGCTATTT
>JASAND010021085.1:0-19111 GCA_030248195.1 Trissonchulus latispiculum | reverse complement strand
CGTTCTATCGTTTTAGCACAACACAGTAAACTTACATAGTAGGTACAATAGTGGTTATATCTTGACCGACTGTAGCTATAACTTTGTGACCCAAACACCAAAGGCCAACAATCATGGACATGGACCCAAATAAAACGAATCCCTCTACGACAGCTCCTGGTAAATTGTCACTGTCGGCGACACCTTCCTTATAAACTGACCAAATGCCGACTAAAGGACCCACGGCATTTCTAAAAGCACACACTATATAGAAGACAGGGCAGGAGTAAACTTGAATTGAACCAAAATTATATGATTTTATAAGTTGCTGGTTTATATATCATGACTTGTTTGGGAAACGGCTCTCAACTGAAGGCAGACTACTAGCCGGACTGCTACTGCGAGCCCTGCTACACATACATACATACATATATGTTACGGACCATGTGTATAATTGCCTCATATGCACATGGCGCAGGAGATTTTGCGTGGTGTAGTCTAGTTTGGCCCAACTCTTGATTTGGCCCAACTGACAGTTAAATTACTAAGCCCCGCCCACTTTACTAAAGGAGGAATGTCTTACGGTAGTTTTTATTACTTGAAAACAGAAATGAGTGGAGGGGGACCATTTACGAAATTTTCTTTAACGTTACAATAAAAACTGTGTTTTAATTTAAAATTAATAAAATTAAGCTGATCGTCTTTATATAACTATATATAACGAAAATGGAAAATTAATAAGCTGAAAATGGTGCCTTGAAGGCTCTACTAAAAAGCTCTAACTATTCATGAAATTCCCTTTCTAACGAGACCAAGATCAGCATTCTAGGTGCCCCCGGTCAAAAGCTACGCTGGGAGCATGGAGTTTTGAGCTGTAAGAATTGTGTGCGCTCGGCAAAAACGACAAGAGTACTGAGCAAGCGCTGGATTCTTTAAACTGAGGTCAATTAAAAAGCTCTTGCTAATGCAGTCCCTGGCTATTAGAAAACGTAAGAATTTTGTGGTATGGTTCCTTAAATCAAAAGTTATACTGGGAGCAGATTTGCGAAGTTGTCTTTTAGAACGAATAAAATCTGCATGAGCGGTGGCTGGCTGGGTCCGCCTCAACTTGTGTGGATTGGAGTTATTTTCAAACAATTTAACCAGGAGATCTTTAGTTCCAAAAAAGCCCTACAAACCTTTTTAAGTGAAAATTGCATCCTGAAAAAGAAAGCACCCAGACAATAATAAGATAATCTTTTGACTTGTAAGTAGCTAAGTTTGTATCTCATAGTTGTAGTATCATGATTGTTTCGGTTGTTTGCTCTTGCTTACGTACGGACTGTATTTAGTCATAAATTGTAAATTATACCACGGAATTTGTAACCATGTAAATTGGAAATTGTACAGTTTCATCTGCCTTTCGAAATTAATACTAAAAAAAGGCCCAAAAAATTGCTTATGTAATGGTATGTGGTTTGTGTCTCGTCAGTTGTCAATAATTTGTGGTTTTATAATGATAATGATAATCTTTATTAATCTTTTTTGTGATGCAAATCCGTTCACCATAAGTTGAGGCTGAGATTAGTTAATTTTCTAACCCCTTTAATTTTGCTGCATCAATCGAATGGGGTTCATCTACAGTCCCTACTACTGGAGCATGTGTGTGTGAGTGAAGGCCAGCGAAGGCCAGTCTGAGTGTCTAGCATTAAGTCTATGTATGTGTGAGGTTCAGCGCTACCTTTTCACGTCCCTAGAATGACATCACACGCATAAGTCAGACAGAGGGGAACCCCTCCAAAATTAACGCACAAGTCACCCCTAAAAAGAAAGAAACAGAAAAGTCAGTGATTAATGTTAGCATACGGAATATATTAGGACCTTAGCTAAATTCTAAATTAGGTAGAAGTCATCTAGCTTAGGTACGACCTTATTTCATCTTGGGCTTCCAGGCCCCCTGTTCGTATTACGATTTCTCCTTCTACATCTTCTTGTTTTCCTCGTCTGCCTTTCGGTCTACCTTTGGATTTCTAATCTGCTTGGCAAACAAACTTCACGTCTTTAGAAATCAGCTTCGGGACAAAGGCCCTTGAAAACAAAAACGCCATAAAAGTTTAGGGCCAGGGCTGTTGGGGTACTTTGGGCCACTCGAAAACGGACCCAAAGTCATAAAAAATTATGTAACTAAGATGACAAACAGCTCAGGTGCAAATTCAAAAGAAGGAGGCTGGGTCTTCCTTTTCAAACCGACCAATGACGAAACGCGAGCATGAAAGCAACCAATCATCGGAGGATGATTGCAAAAGACACGAGGCAAAAGTTAACGTGAGACCAAAAATTGTAGTTTCCAGTCAGTCTGTGATTCTGGGGTTCTAGCGGATGGCCGCTCTCGTTTCAAGTCTCTGGGGGGAGAATCACAGACGTCCCCTGAGTTGTTCTGTTGGGAGAGGTTCTGCCTCTCCCCTTCTAGGATACCGCTCTCTAAAACTTTCGTCCGCTTCTTGGCCCTTTAGATTTGGACTGGGGTGCTCCCGGGGAGGAATGGCTTGCTCCAAAAAGAGTTTGGGTTGGCTTCAGAAGCCTTATTTCAAATTTGCCCCCTAGGTTGAGCTTCCCCCTTCCCTCTAGGATTTTCTATAACCTCTGTAAGTGCGAGATAAAAAGTTACCTAATTGGACTACGAGTCCCTCTTTCGAAAGATTCTGTTAAATCGGGCTCTCGCCGCCCTAGATTATTTGATAATGACTTTCTCGTTGCTTTCATGTACTGTATGCTAATATCGGCAGATATTAGCTGGATTTCCCTAGATTTCCTGATTTTTGATTCCTGATTTCTGATGGAAATCCCCTCTACAAAAATCTCTTTTTTTAAAATCCCTCAAAAGCCCATTTTTTGCCAGCTTTCTGACTCTTTCTCTAGTACTTTCCAAGTTGATTCTCGTGTTTTGAACCCAGACCAGTATTTTCGAACTAACTCTTTTCAGAACTTTTGTCCAAAAAAAGCTCCTAGCAATTATAAGTTTTATCTGTCAAAAGATACGCGCAATTTCCCCGTTCTCGAAATCCAGTTAATACTGCTGAATCCGGGTTAAAACCGACAAGGTTTTAACCCATTTGATTCAGTTCTAGCGAGTGCCGCCTTCGGGCCTCTGATTCTTCTCTTCTGCTCTTCTCGATCCTCGCCTGTTCCGTGATCTCGCCAGATCCCGGACGTCTCTGCTGCTCCGTGTTCCGCTGCTTCGCCGGATCCCGGAAGTCTGCCTGCTGCACTGCTCCCGGACATCAGCTGCTCCCCGATCTCTGCCTGCTCTGCTTTCCAGTGTGAGAATCCCCGGATTCCCCTGGCCTCTCCTTCCTGGTTCTTGTCACGGACTGCTCTGTCCGGATCGCCTGGAATTCAGCCTGTTCCCGTCAGTTTGCTGAGTTTACCCTCTTGCCTTTAGATTCTTTGCTGAGAGCCATTCTCTGGCTTAGGGACACACAGTGAGAACTTTAGGACTGTCATATCTGGGATTGGAGTCTGGGTTGGATGTTAAGTCTGACCTACTGAAGAAAGCCAAGATTCTCGCCAATTTTATTGACTTTTAATTGTTCACTTCTAAAAAATGTCTGCTATTTGTCTGTCCAAAATTGTCAGTGACAAGATTGTTTCTATTTGCACCTTTTTCACTGAGTCTGCTCAAATTCTCTCTCGTTAAGCTTTCAACCAAAGTTTAAAAGTTTACAGGTCGTCCTCTTAGCAGAGGGCAGAATAGTTACTGGTTTTCTGCTGGTGCGTATTGCTGGTAACTATTCGTGACCAGGGAACGGGTGGACTTGTGCACACTTTTCAGGTACATATAGGGAGCATATAGGGAATCCCCCTCCTCGACCCCGAAAATCAAATTATTGTGTGACTGCGAATCAATTCGCAGTCTGAGAGTAACAAGTACGGTTTAGGCGTGAGTGTGTTTGTGTGCGTGTGTGTGGCAACCAGTAGGCTAAAATATTAATCTAATCAAAATTTTACTAGGTTTCAGCTCTAGTTCTTCTTCTGCTAAGATTTCGGAGTAGGGACCTGTGACTGATCATAGATTTGGGTTTAGTTGTTAGGCGGTGAACGGATTCCTCTTGTATCAATTCTTGCGATAGATTTGTAGTGTACTTGGTCTTGTGTGTTTGTGCTGTGTTTAATATTGAGGTACTCTGACATAGTAAATACTTAATTAGGTTCAGAAGTTTAAGTCGTTGTAGTTGATACTAGATTGGATAGGAAACCGCTGAGTCGACGATATCTGGTAAATAGATCAGGCTGGAGCCCATTGAGTTTGTCTACGGAGACGCTGACGACGAAGGAAATCTTAGTGATATTAGTGAGCCTGAGAACCAACTGAATCTGCCTTTTCATCAGTGTCCTGAGTGTCACAACCAGTACAGCTTTAGCATACTTTTCCTAGTTCACGAGGGTAGTTGTCTAGTTGAGCCTGAGCACTCGGAGGTAACCTTCTATTGCAACTGTTCTCAGCCGTGGAATCGTGCTGAGATTGAAGCTTGGACTGTTGATAGCGAGCCCGAAGGAAGCCCACATACGGAGCCCTGGTCTTGCGTGTTCGAGTGTGACAGTTGTTCCGACTTCAAGGTTCTCTTCTGTTGTGCCGTGACCCCTGGTACCGATCCGTGGGTAGCAGTTAAGCATCGCAACTGTTCCCTTGATAAGTACTGGCCTTGAGGCACTAGTGAACTCACGTACCCTACAGGCGGACCGTCTGGATTAGGTTAGACCCACACTAGGCTAGCTTGATCCTTAGACCTAAGAGTTGATCCCAGCATCTCCTCGCTGTCTGCCTCTCTGTGTAACAAGGAATTGGAGCCCCTGGATTTCAGCCGCTTTCGCTTTCATTACACATATCTTCGCAACAAAAATAAAATAAACCAGAATAAAATTCATTCCAAGAATCCGTTGATATTAAACTCATGAAAAAATTCATTTTATTCAAATTGACACATCAAATTAAGAATTAAAACTATGCTTAAATAATTTTATCCAAATTTCATAAAAAATATATATGCATATATATTTACACAAATGCATCCCCTATTTTCTGACAGTTAGATCTAATATACATGTATATGTACGTGCGCATATATGTGTACATTCTTTGGCATTAGATTGGCCATAGTTGAATTTGTAAAGAACCAATCATAATTATTGGGCCAACTCAGAGTTGGGCCAAGTCATACCAAACCTTTTGCGTTTGCCACATAATGCATATGGAGCAAGATCTTTGCCCCATGTGCATATGGGGCTAGAATTCAAATCTGAAAATCATCTTTTCTGACCTTGAATCTCAGTAACATTCTTAATTCTAATATTGACGTATGAACAAGATTTTTGCACTAACAAATGCTTGAAATAAAAAATGTTACAAATTTACTGATACTTTTATGGAGCAAAAGATCTTTGCCCCATGTACACATGGGACAAAGAGGTTATGCATATGGGGCAGAAAATCTTGCCCCATATACATATGGGGTAAAGCTCTTGCCCCATATACATATTGGGCAATTATACACATGGTCCGAAACATACGTGGAATCATAACAAGTTAGCGAAAATAAAAAATGGCAACGGCTGTTTAGTCCTAGATGTGTGACGAATTTGATAACATCAAATTGCCTAGCGTTTTCCAATCAAAAAGCTACTTCCATCTTGTAGGATTGAATCCTCAAATTTTAATTTCCTCAACACGACATTGGTATCTTCATTCTAAGCTCAAAACTGATTCTATAAATTATTTGAAATCTTAGCAAATTTTCAGCTAGGAACATATGAATATGACATCGTTTTTGGGTATAAAGTTACACTTTCTGCACCACCAAACAACTAAAGATTAAAACGCTTACGCTGTGTCATTGGAACCATGTGAAAAACTAAGGAAGCATGCTGACACCACCTGAGCAAAACCAAAAAGGTACAACACTCCTGGAGTTTCAGGTGTGGGATTTCGTAATTCTTTGATCTAAACCAAGTTCCTGCGTTAATTTAGTTTATTAGTACAAACTACGTAGGGTTCCCTATCAAAACGTCTAAAGTCAAAACGTCTAACGTTCATAACGTCTACCGACGAAACGTCTACTGACAAAACGTCTAATTTTTCTAAACTTGTGTCACACGTTCAAAACGTCTAAAATTTCCGAAATTTTAGTGATTATTTTTTACTTATTTTGTGTGGGTCTTGGAAAGTTTTCGTATAGGCCACTTAGGGTGTGGGTAGCAAGGTATTGTCAAATCTTCAATTTGAAGTTCTGGCATTGTCTCAAATACTTCTTATTTTCCGCAGTAGCTTCAGTATTCGACTAGTCATTGATTATTCACTGATTTATTTACTGAATACTAATTACTGATTACTGACTGTAATCAGTAAAGATGGTGCAACAGATTTCACTGATTGCTGATTACTTATTAATTTTACGCTCAAGTTCTAAAATTTCTAGAATTGTAAATTGTAATGCAAATTGTAAATTGTAAATTCTATAAATGTTTCAAGCCATTTGCATACCCTGGCTTTTCAGAAATATTTAAAAACTAAACACAATTTAAAATCAAACAATAAACTAGACGTAGGGTTTAATGTGTTTTTAAAATACATTTACTTTAAAATAACATTAAACCTGATTTGCTTTCTTGAAAAAATGATTTTAGACGTTTTGAACGTGTGACACAAGTTTAGAAAAATTAGACGTTTTGTCAGTAGACGTTTCGTCGTTAGACGTTTCGTCGGTAGACGTTATGAACGTTAGACGTTTTGACTTTAGACGTTTTGAACGGACACCACTACGTAGAATAAAGAGTATGCGTCTTCTTTTGAGGCACTAGCATTTGTTAAACAAGAGAGATTTGTATGCAAGGTTTTAGGGTGTCTGTCTTATCCTATCCAGTGTTGTTCCAGTATATATGAAATTTTGGTTTCAGTTTCAGTTTTAATCGGTGATCAAAAATAACTTCAGTTTCCGTTTCAGTTTCAGTCGGAAGACAAAATATAGAGTTTCTGACCTTTAGAGTACATAATAATGCATAATTTTATTATAGCATTCTCCTGCATGTTAACGAAATAACAGTCTAAAACCGTGAAATCTTCAAGTTTTGAGGAAAGACTAAAATCGTTTTCAGTTCGAGATTCAGGTTTTCCCCCAAATTAGTTTCAGTTACAGTTTCATTTTCAGTCGGCTGCCTGAGTTGGCTATGGTAGCTAATTTTTTGTTATTACTTTAATTAGATTCTTTCAATGAAAAACTAAAACCAAATTCCATAACGCTGACGTAGCGGCAATTTTGGCTTTTTTCGGCGAAATATTTTGGATGAACAGATGAATTCTCAAGAATTATCTATAGTATTAAAACAGCAGCAACAGCACGAACTGTTACAAAGCTATGCCATCAGTTTTTAATCACAGTAAGAGTAAACTAAATACACTAAGCCTAAACCTAACCAATGATAGTGTTCATGTCTAATATATACGTCATTTGACATGGCACTGCAAGATCAGATCAGACTTCTCCCAGGTGCAATTATTCAAAAGTTGGTCAGAAGTTTTGTTTTCTCTACTTGTGACTAGCATAAACCGTGACTCCGTCAGTGGTGCCTCGCAGGTCATCTGGCGATGCATAACTGCGCCTCAGCTAAACTGACACCCACCATACATCCTAATATCTTCCGTAGTTATTATTTTCAAACGTGCTGTAGCACCAGTAGTACCATCTTTAACGTTTGATTTGCTAATTTTTTTGTATATATTTCTAAATTGTTTGCTTTTGTCAAACATGAACATATCTTTGTCATCACGCATACGTAAGGTCTGTCTTAATGTTGATTTATCCTACTCCATATTTCCAGACTACCTAATCGCCAACCTCTTTCCTGATTTCAAACGGGCAACAACGCCTCACTTGCTTACTTACAAAAGTCTTCACAAGGATTTCCTGAGCAGTACCAGGACGTTGTTCTCTTGAGGACGCTATAATGAACAAATTAACTTTTATAAATAATTCAAGGTATCTGTAAACAGTAAGTTTGCTAATCGCACTATAAACTGTTGAACTGTTGATCGTTTAGCAGTATTTCTTATACCTAAAATTACAACTTATTTTTCTCACAGGTCCTTTCAGTCTGAGCTAGTGAAGTTGTGGTTTTGATTGGCTGAATCGGAATGTCCTTTGAAGTCTCCTCGCTTTCTGAAGGTATAAAGATTGAATATTAAAACAAACATATATAAATGTTATTATCAAATAGATGCTGTGTCATATATGCGGGTTTTAGGAAGACTCTTTAAGTTTTTAGCCAAAAAAACTTATTTTCAGTATGGATTTGTAGTTAGTAGTTACAAGATAAAATTAAGCTTTTTCAATATTAAATCATCGATAAAACCTCTAACCACCTCGGCCAGAGAGCAAACAACTTTATACTTTTTTCAATTTTTCTTCTTATATAAGGGGTAGCCACAAACCACAAAAGCAGAGCTACAATAGCACCGATTCCAACACTGAGAACAATGGCACCCCACCAAGGAATTTTATCAAATCCAAGATCTAAAACAGTTTCATAGATGTTCAAAGGTTTGTAATTGTAGGCATTTCCCGAAACACATTTTACACCAAAATTCCTTAATTGAACTTGATGAACCTTAAACGTGTATGTATTGAGGCACCGGAAACGTTCACTGTAACATTTGCTAAACTGGTTCAACATTCGTGCTTTCAGCTTTGCTTGCCTATTTTCTAATATGTATATATGTATGCCGCTGAATGCAATCGAAATACGTGTTTAACCTTAAACGAGCTCAATGAAAATTCCCTAATGAATTGGTTAGGAAAATCTTACACTTAGAACCATCCAAGAACGTGGACAGCATTCCAAGAGAAACTGTAAACCAAAGCATGAATGGCAGCATTCGAAGACTGGCTTCCGTTTGATTTTTCTAAACAACAAATTGAACTGCTGAAAGCTTCATTAATATCGGACCAATCCAATCAGACAGAGCCGAAGTTTATGGTTACCGGACAACTGCCCCCCTGACAACTGCCCCACTGTCATTTGTCACAGCTATCAATTTATTCTAACTAAATTATTATAACCAGTTTCTAAATATCCTAGCTACATAAATTGTGTGGCTCCGCTTGTCTGATTATCTAAAACTGTTGATTCTACTTATAATTCAACTGTTGTGTTGTCTAAGGTCTGCTTTCAGAGCAGTCTTAAAGGAATGGTTTCTGTGATTTAGTTAGTCTTATAGTAAAGGTGCGCACGAAACATTTGCCTCACTGGTCACTGTCTCACGTAGTTTTATTTTCAAATTGTGGTGTACATTTTCACGGGGATTTTTTAGTTTTCATTAAGTTGAAGCTACTTTTCAATATCAAAACACCTCAGAGTTGGAAGTGGGCCGCAATTTCGTGACCCGCGGGTGCCCGCGACCCGCGGACCCTGACACGCGAACCGCGACCCACTGAGATTTTGTCGACCCTCTTGACTTCTTTAATTGGACATTTTTGCACATTTAAGTACTCTATAGCATGCATCCAGTAAAATTAACGCTTTAAACATTTGTACAGAGTGAAGTATTAGAACTCTCAAACAAAAATTTGGCAATTTCAAAGCTAGCGGCATCCGATTTAGTGTGTTCGTTTTCGCTAACTGTGAGTAGAGTTGTGCCCGGGCCTTGAATCGGGCCTGCGGGCCCGGGCCGGGCCTTGAATCGGGCCTGCGGGCCCGGGCCGGGCCGCGTATTTAGAAAGTGTACACCGTGGGCGCGCATTGGAAAATGTACAGCGTGGACGCGCACTGAAATACATATGCGCAGATGATGTACAATAAGTGCCTCCGACACCTCTGACACCGGACCTCCGGGCCTACCGGACCTTGATTCGAGCCTCCAGGCCTACCGGGCCTTATGTCGGGCCTCCGGGCCCGGGCCTGACACCGGGCCGCCGGGCCTACGGGGCCTGCCGGGCCCTGCATCGGGCCTCCGGGCCCGGGCCTGACACCGGGCCTACCGGTCCTTGAATCGGGCCTCCGGGCCCGGGCCTTGAATCGGGCCTTCGGGCCCGGGACGGGCTCGGGCCGGGCCTGCCCCGGCCCGAGGCCCGGCCCGGTGATGTTAGTAGGCCCGGGCCTGGGCCCGGCCCGGAAAATTTCTTAACTTTCTTTCTTAAAAGTTGCTGTAGCAAAAGTGTTGGAACTTCAATCAGTCCGTAGAATCAGTACTTAGGCAAAGTCTTGAAGTTAAAGACTGTTTTCTTGTAGCAATTTCATAAAAGTTCAGTTCATTCTGGTTTATATTTTACAGCTGCGAGGCGACTAACGCAGGAGTGTTCATATAATTCTGTCCACTCCAAACTTGGATATGGTAGCAAAGCAAACTGCCATTTTAGTGGTTTCAATAGTACACTTTAT
This sequence comes from Trissonchulus latispiculum, assembly GCA_030248195.1. NCBI lineage: Eukaryota > Metazoa > Nematoda > Enoplea > Enoplida > Ironidae > Trissonchulus > Trissonchulus latispiculum. Next base: position 8,725 of record JASAND010021085.1, on the reverse strand, counting down.
TAGTACAAATAATATTAGTAATGATCATAACACGTAAAACTACGTTGAAATTTAAAGCTTGACACAATTATTTACTGGAAGCAGCTCTGCACGCTCTTTATAATTTTTTAGCAAGGGCTCAGTCACCGTTTAGGCACTGTTTAGACCTGTATGGTGCTGCTCTCCGCAGTCCTTGCAAAAGGCGGACAAGAGGCGGAGAAGCAAAGATCGCGGACAGAAAACGCTGCACGCTCTTTACGGACAGATAGATTTGCAGGCTGTAGTAAACTGTCAACCTTGTTGTCGCTCAAACGGTTTGTTTGTCAATCAAAGCATAAAAGGCTTTGCATGATAATAAAGTGCTTATGCCAATGACTATGTCAGGAAGATATTATTACTGAAATAGTATTTTTGACTGGAGATTTAAGACTGAAAAGAAATAAAAAATTTTATCATAAAAGCAATATTTATAATGTAGAAAGATATACAAACGAACTAAAAGTTAGAGAAAAATTGAAAATTTGACATAAATTGTGAATTTTCTTCTGAAAATTAGCACAAAATTTTGTGTAAAATGGGTATACTCAAAAATTAGAATAGAAATATTCTTAACTTAATCGTGTAGTTTTCTTAAATGCTTGCCGCTGTAGTAGTGTCCTCATAATATTTGTAATGACCTGTCAAGCTTAGATCAAGGTTTGAAACTACAATGATTGCGTTGAATCTTAACTAGAAAATGAAAACTATTACATGGGCCCTGAACGTCTGAAATCTTTATTTTAAAATCTAAAATTCTCCATGCTCCATCTAGTGTAAGTGATTTCTCGCTGCTGCTATTATTTTTGGAGGGAGAGGGTCAGACTGTGGGCTTCAAATCTCGGTAAGAAGGAAAATCTCAGCAAAACAAGATTTACAGATTCTGACTTTTACTTTGCATTTTTGCAATTGTTATGGCTTACAACATATCTTCAGGAACCAATTGTGATTGATTTTATTTCATATTATCTGAATCCTAGCCATACGAAAAAATATTTCCAAAGAATTCCCGCGGAGTGAAACTTCAATCATACAACTAAATTAAATATTTTACTAAAATATGTAATGGTAAAACAGAAAAGTGCTAATATTAAATCCTCTGATTAGAATTAGATGATGTCATGACTTTGGCAAAGTATTTTGTTCCAATATGTTTGATTCAAAAAGCTATGTAGTTTACCTCACATCATTGAGTGCAAAATCGTGCAAATCGTTTTAAATTTTCCGGCTTACTTACAATATTCACTTTCCAATGCTACTACTTTAAGGAAAGGAAAACTTTTGCCTAACTTGATATTTTAGTCATCAAAAATGTCCAAAATGGTAAAAAACACTCACCGCACCCCAATAAAGTATTTTTAATTTTTTGCAAGCTTAACCATGAATTTTCAAAAATACCGGGTCACCGGGTCAGGGGTCGACCGGGTCACCGGGTCACCGGGCCAGTAAATAGTGATCCGGTTTCATCTCTGTCACTGACTGACTTAGTCAGTGTGTTAGTATGAAAAAAACTGAAAGGAAACCAACTTTCTGAAGTTTTAGTTTATAGCAAGACAGATAAAACGCATACACGATTTCACTTTGATTCCTTTGACTTCATTTTTCGACCATAAACATCACAAAAAATTGAATTCCCAATTTTTGTTTTCATTTCTTTGAGGAAAAATTTTAAACAACCAATTTCTAAATTTAACAAATTGTCACAGAAAATCATGAAATTTAGCAAAATGTCTCAGCCGGAAAATTTTCGCACGTTCGTTGAACCTAAACTAAACGTCTGTAATTTCAATAGTTGTCACTGTATAAATAGGGTATTCAATTTTTGTAGGTAATATAACAGGTGAAGATGATTCAGAGCTGGAAGTGGGTCGCGGGTACCAGCGGGTCGACTTTCAGGTCAGTATATAGGTACCCTTGGGTCAGAGCGGGTCAAGAGTTATTTTTGCCCATATAATTGTTGGAGTTTTCAGTTGGCAAAAATTGGTAAAACTTTGAAAAATATCTTATAACAGCAAAAAAATTCCTCCAGTCAAAAATACCGGGTCAAGACCGGGTCAGAGCTCCTGACCCCGGTGACCCGGTCCATATAGTGACCCGAACTGACCCGGTGACCCGGTGACCCGGTGACCCGGTTTCATCTCTGGTCAGTGACTATACACTATTAAAATGTAAGCAAAATTAAAAATGAAATTTAATTTAGCTATAAATTATAAGGTTACTTGACATTAAATAGTAGCTGCAACTAATTGAAAATACAGTAAAATTGTACAACAGAATTTGAAAATAGAATTCCTTGGAAGAGTTGTCACGTGGGGCAATTGTCCAGTGGGGCAGTTGTCAGTGGGGCAGTTGTCCTAGAACCGAAGTTTACATTAATCTTGGACCAAAATAATTCTTACCGAACGTGACAATATCGCACAGTATTATCCACAAAAGTACATAGTTTCTTTCGCATCACTAGATAAAACTTACTTTTGTTAATGCTGTAAATTGGATAATCCAATAAAAAAGAAGAGAAAATATTCCAGCAATAAGTGGAGATGTTACCCATGACAGAGCTAAAATGTGGAACGCAATAATTATTAGTTAAGTACTGTATTACATGTCCATTGGTAGTTTATTGGGGGGGTACTTAGATAGTCTAATTTCGGATAGTATAACTTCGACAGTCTAAAGAAGTTGTCGGATAGTCGGATAGTCGGATAGTTTCTACTTTTACTTTTTTGCTTTCACTTCTACTTTTCTATTTTCTAATTTTACAATAAAATTTTCTGCTAACTGATTTTCGGATACTCTAATCCAAAGACATTTTCGGATATTCTAAAAATAAAATTAAGCGAACTTCCCTTACATTTAGAGATTTAAGAATTTTAAGTTTAACAGTCACCACAACCTTTATTTATTTTTTATTTATTTATCTTTTATTTATTTATTATTATTAAACAAGAAATAATTATTAGACATACACTTTTAAGATTGTCTCAGAGTCCTTCGCAAAGTTTGCAAATAACGTTGAAATACCAGAGAAAATTGAAAGTTAGTCGCCGTGCTCATGTGGATTACATTTTAAAAACTTGGATTTTTAGCGTAATTATAACAATCCAATAATACTTTATATTCCTTGTATGTACTATACAGCTTTCACAATTTTGGCTGCTTATGGTGTAATGTAAAATAAATGTTGTTGTGACTGTTACACTTAAAATACCTAAACTTCTTAATGTAAGGCAAGTTCACTTAACTTTTTTAGACTATCCGAAAATATCTTTAGAATAACTGCAATTAATAGACTGTCCCATCCAAAAATCAATTTTGTCCCGTTAGATTATGCCGTCTTAACTTGCAACGACTTCTAATCCATTGAACTAAAAAAGTTTTGCTGAAAAAGTAATTTTCCTACATCATATTTTTCGCAAGTCTACTACTTCACGAATCCATTTGAATTTTAAACCACATCACAAATTAGGAAAATTCTAGTTTTTATCATAAGATATGTTAATTGCAATTGCAAATTATCTGCAGATTCACTACCATTGTTGCCAAAACCATAAATTGGAAAGAATAGAGAATCGATCTCGGGGAATCGATAGGGTTTCGAAGGCTTTAGATTGTTTAAACGACATGTGCACATTCATAACAATTGTTGTTATAAAGGAGTATAAGTAAACTGCGAATACCAATTTTGGCAATCTCTACCCATTTGATACTATTTCTCCCTTTCATCACCAAAGAAAACCCAACCGTGGAGCCTACGACGCTGTGCGTGGTCGACACAGGCAATTTCAGCAGTGTCGCCGTCAACAACCAAAACGCAACTCCTGAAACATGAAGAGAAAGAATGGCTTGAATTGTATATTTCTATTCTACCCTACTGATCGGTGAGTTCCGCCTTATATGTACTGTAGCATAACAACCCCTACACTAGATCAGCATGGACCGGACCAAAGCTAAAGTACAACAAAACAAAACACTTAACTAATAGTGTAACTGCACTCATGCTACGAAATCTAAAAGTTTGTATTAATGAGTGAAATTTTTGCTCAGTCTAGTAATGCTGCCATATTATAACTTGCTGTCCGTCCGTCCAGTCCATCTCGGTTTTCAGCTAAAACATTCATCGGCCCGGTCTGGCCCGGTTTCCAAGTCGATATACGTCGACCTGTGCGTCTCCCTTTCCGGGTTGGACCAGAGCGCTGTATAAAGTTCACATCTCTACTGTTCTACTGCTTTAGATTTGTCGCTGAAAGACGATCTTCTTGCAGAACTTATGCAGATTTTGTCTCGACATGGGATATCCGTATTTGTAGGTACGTTGATCTGAAGTCTCCTTTCGGAAGAGGACCTCTTACAAACAAACATAAACATTCAAAAGCACAGAACTTTGAAGATCTATCAATTTTCCAGTGTGAAAGGATAAAATCAGGATTGAAAGATGTAAAAATAGTGTCCAAGGTGGGTCCACCGAGTTTCGGAACGATTAGTTGAGCGCTCTGCCTCGCAGCTACCCCTGAACGGCGAGACTAGTTAATTATGATAATTTCAGCTTTTCAGTGTTCATGTGAATGACTGATACACTAGAGCCCTCACTTTGCTTACTAAAATCCTAAACTTAGTTTGCATGTCCTTGAAAGTACCTTGATAACTGATTTAATTATCACAAATATCTTTATCTAAACATTGTTTTACGAATTTGTTCAAAAAGTGAGTAGTTCAACAACAACTGAATATGCATTCTTGAAGGCAACAGGCTATCCTTATTATATTCTCTACGATTCTTTGCTCTGAAAAATGACTACATACCTGCCAACACAGACATCATTCCGATCAAATATTCCGCAGATGTGTATCGAACACAATCGATATCGGCTACTGAACTGTTCAGGGACGCTGAACCATTGAAAACGTTTTGACAATCAGCAACGGTTGTATAGTTGCCATTGAATGGAATCACATGCACGTCATAAACATTCACACTCACTATACCGTCCCGAATTTTGTTTGTAACTTTGTAGCCTAAAATAGACAACACAATTCAAGCTTACTACGCGCACACTTGAGGTAATCATTCCAACTTCATTTAGCTTAAACGGCAGGACGGTAAGCTAAAATCGGCCACCATTCCCACTGCAGCGGCAAGCAGTCAAGTTTTTTAATTTACCGCTTTCGCAAGCAGGGAAATCAGTTACCCTGCTAGCTTTGGATGCTGATGGTGGTTACAGTTTACTGACACTTGGCATAAAGCATTAATTGATTAAAAAGTGAGCCAAATTCTCTGGATATGAAGGAAGTGTCACAGTGCACTCAGCCATAAGAATATAAACACACCCCCACCATGAAAAGTGAAATACCTAATAAAGCAGCTCCAAGATTTTCAAATATGGTGGCTAATATGTAAGCTTGAATCAGTGTTAGGACTTTAGCACCCACTGAAGTTCCATAAGAATTGGCACAATCGTTAGCACCAAGACCGAAGGCTACGCAAAAAGCCAGAACAAATGACGTTATCACGAGCCAAATGAAATCGTCTTGCCATTGAGGCACGTAATCAACCATAGTCAGATATCAATAATTAACTAATGATCCTAGTTGTAAACTTGTGAGTGAGGTAGCAATTCTGAAATTGAATATTAAGACTTTAAAAATTAATAGTTGTTGAACAAAGTTTAGGATCGGCAAATGAGGTTCCAATTTCTCGCACTCTGACAATGAATTTTATAATTAGCAAAAGAACAAAAAAGGAATATGCCAGAAAAAAATTGGTTGAGCGAACTTTCAAACGAGCAAAAATGGTAAGCGAGAAACAGATAAGACAGGAGAAGCAGAAGCCTTTCAGCCATTTTGAAAAAAGAAAACTAAATAGAATAATTAAATAGTTTTCCGAGTCGATTGTCGGCAATCTTACAGATATTGTCTGTATTATATAAATATAAATTATATATAATATAAATGTAAATGTATTATGTAAATATAAATATATAAATTTGGGAGGAAGCTTCCTGAAGTGGTTATCTTTTGAACTCTTTTCTTTTGACTTTTTTTGACATTTTGACATTTTGACTAAGCCTTCTCAAAGTCACTGCTATGTACCGTGGATGTGAACTACTTTGAGGTAACCTGATCTTATCTACTCAAGTTTCTAAAGAAAACGTCTGAGTTTTTCTAATATATTGCTTTGATACCCTTTCTGTTGGAACATATAAAGGCATAAGTTAACGCGGAGGGTCTGGGGGTTCAACCTCCTCTAGCCCAGAAAAGGTGCAAGCGCTACCATCGTCGGCAACAAGTAGAGTTGTCCTCGTTTCGTCAAACAGAGGGCTGGGCCGGCCGCTGTTATGAAATCGCTCTTCGAAATTGTAATCGTAATTGAGAATTAGCAAAAGTGTACGCGCAACCTTGTTTTTGCCTACTTTTCCCAATTTTGACAAGCGACCACTCTAGCTGGAAAGCAGCAATCGTGGCAGCTAAAAACGGGTCCCCGGGTATGTTTGCATAAAATATGTAATGAAAGGAGTTTAATCGAAGTGAAAAAGGAATTCTAGAATTGATTGGTCGAAAGAAGAATACAAAAAATGGGTTCTTCAGTTACAGTGAATAGAAATAAAGAGTCCACGTCCATTAATAAATGTTTTGGTTTTTGTTGATGTCCAAGCGATTGTTATGTTCTTATCATATGTGGTATTTATCCGCCAGAGTTGCCAAGTACAAATTACTATTCATTCAATTAGGGACTAGGATTTTCGATTTAGGAACTGTGTCAAAAATGACTGTTTAAAATATCGTATATACAATCTGTTTATACGATCAATTTTCGTATTAATGTTGCTGTTAAATCGTATTTTTGACTTGACTAAATCGTATAAATATTGCATTACACGATTTCTTATTTAATGCTTCATAACTTGTCTAGTCTGCACAGTCTCTAAGCGGAAGGCTTTGTTGCAACTTTTTAGTCATACAAAAAGTAACATAGCAATGCCAATTTACTTATGCCAATGCCAATGCAGCAAAACGCAGACAGTTTGCTGTATACATATGTTGCTGGCCTGTATATTAGTTTCTTCGCTTCAAATGGTGAAACAAACTGCTTATTGAAAACAGCCTGCTTCACAAAAAGACATGGTAAAAAGCTGTAAGCTTGTTGTCTAACACCTGCGTGCCTACTAAAGAAATCGCATATAAAACGCATATTTCTCTATAGAAAACGTATAAATGAACTCAAAATATCGTATATACGATCAACACAAAATCGTATAAAATATATCGTATTATACGAAATATTTTTGACACGGTTCCTTAAGTACTAGATTGAATTGAACTGATGAAATGAGTTGATGAAATGAAATCAAATGAATTGATTGAGTACTGAAGGAAATTGAACACGCAATGGACGCGAATTAGTCATGAAACTAGTTCTAGTAATTAACGGAAATTTAATCAGCCTTTAATTGTACTAATCCCCTTACTAACACCAAGAGTAGATGATAGGAAGAGTATGACACGCGACTCTTCCTAGTGTAATTGGCCTGTCAGATGCTCGGCACATTAAGGCCGAAATCTCGGGGGGGGGTCACGGTTAACACAGTTAACCATGTGTTTATATGCGTTTGAACTAAAATGAATCTGATTGGCTAATCCCCTACCTTATGTCAAAATTACGTGTATAAGGTGACCCCCCCCCGAGATCTCGGGGGGCTCAGCTTAACGTTGTTAAGCGTGTGCTTATATGCGTTTGAACTGAAATACATTTGATTGGTTACTTAGCTATCGTAGCCTTCACCAGTGCATTTCAATAGCAGCAGCGAAGCAGCCAATCAAATGCATTTCAGTTCAAACGCATATAAACACACGCTTAACAACGTTAAGCTGAGCCCCCCCGAGATCTCGGGGGGGTCACCTTATACACGTAATTTTGACATAAGGTAGGGGATTAGCCAATCAGATTCATTTTAGTTCAAACGCATATAAACACGTGGTTAACTGTGTTAACCGTGACCCCCCCCCGAGATTTCGGCCTTAATGTTCCGAGCATATGACAGGCCAATTACACTAGCAAGGGTACGGTGTCGTACTCTTGCTATTATTAGCTCTTGCTAACACTAAATTACAAATCCCAGTTAAGAGAGTAGTTACTCTTATTAAATCCGAGACAGCACTCTTAATTCCCCTCTGCCCTGCCGGAGATGCCTCATGACCAATTGTAGGATTGCTCCCCAACACTTACTAGAGAAATAAAAATCTTTTATGTTCTCAAAGTTTGGAGTTTAAGTGCCAATAAAGAATGTTGGTACTAAAAAAGTCATTGAAAAATAACAAATTGTTAGAAGATGGTTCAAGTTTAAGCAATAATTAGTTAAGTAGGTATTTATATGATGTAATATAGGTTAATTAGTGATAATTAGTTAATTTTAATAATTTTGTGTGATGCTGTAACTTAGGCTTATCTGAAAGGCGAGTTTCTTCTGATTCCGAAAATCCAATCCCCACCTTCTAACTCTCAAAAATAAGCAAGTTATAAGCAAAGATGTTTTAGTAAGATTACTTCTTCTTTCGTAATCTTGCTTCTTCAAAAGGAGTGTCTTCAAGTTGGCCGCCTCAAAATCTTTGTGTTAAGTGCTAAATTGGCCCTTAATAGGCCCCTAATTGCTATATAGGTGGCAGGTGCATTGACACCTTCATTCATGTTTCCTAACTTCTAATGTCCCAAAGTGTC
>JASAND010021084.1:0-27763 GCA_030248195.1 Trissonchulus latispiculum | reverse complement strand
GTGATTTCTCAAGATTTCACAACATGTGTAAGTTCCACATTTTCGTTTCTTCATTAGATTGGACTCCGGTTTCGTTTTGTTGACTTATATGGTGGCCTTAAATGTGTACTTGGATGTAGCGGTGGAGAAGAAAACATTTACGTACAGCTTTGCAAAATTAATGTTTATGCGTCGTTATTCATGCAAGCCATTTCAGTGTTGGATTAAAAGTAAGCAAAAGCTAAATGAGCGTCAATATGAGCCCAAGAGAAACGTAGCGGCTCATATTAGCCGTTTACATCTTGTCCTCTACTTATTTAGATGTTGGCTCATATTAAACATTTTAAATCTTGTCCTTGACACATTTAAATGTTGACCATCATAGCTCATATTAACTTTTTCATGCGACTGCAAGGAGCATTTTTCCTACTTGTATATATTATATATATATATATATATATAATATATATATATATATATATATGCAATTAAACAAAACCAGTAAATTTCGCTCCGACGGCGCGAAAATTTTGAAACTGTTAAAAAAGGCAATTTCGCGCCGAAAATTTTTGAAATTTTCTGTAAAAAGTACCTGAAACACGTGTTATTTATTATTAGAGATAACTGAAAGCTTCTACTCACTTCAACTCTACTTCTAAAATTTGGCAACCTGCCAGACCAACGGTGCACCGGATCGATCTAATTTTGGCTATGTGCAAAGAAAGAGGAAGACTTGGCAAAACTTTTCTAGCCAACCCAGTCAAAAGTTACATCGGTCCAAACTTTTGCAAAATTTTGGCATGGTTGGACCAAAAAGTAGGTGTCATTTTCAAAATGTCATAAAATGAGCAGGAAAGAACCAAATGACTTGATCTTCGCACACTTAGGTAAGAAAGAGTCGCGCTTTCTGCAGCTATGCTTTGGAGCTCATAGCTCCAACCCTTGGTCCAGGAGGCGGGTGGGTTTCCCCCCAAAAACGGGGTGGGTCCCCCCATGGCTATATTTGTTTAGGTTAGGTTACGTAGGTTTCAGTTAATGTGAAATTCAGTTAAAATTGATGCTCTTGCTCTCCTTCTAAAGCTCCGGTAGTGCGTGGTCATTTGTGAAGCGCGCGGCTCGCTTTCGCTCGCCGCGTGCGTGGTCCCTGGTGGCTTGGCTTGCGTAGTCGCGTAGTCAGCCTACACCGGTGTAGGCTGCGTGTAGGCTATGCCCATGTGTGACGGTACCCGTAAAATAACAAAAGTCTGTAATCAGGTATATAGGAAAAGCTAATTCAGCAGCAAATGTTTTATAAAATATATATGGGATATCCTCAGGCCCACTCACTAGTGTAGGCTTAAGCTTACACAAAACCTCATAGATATCTATAACATCAAACATAATCATATCACAAGTAAACTGACATACATGATTCACTTCAGGTATAATTCCATTATCATCGGTGTAAACAGAGGAGAAAAAATTATTCAGGACTTTACATTTTTCAGAGTCCGTATATGCTTCCGAACCATCTTGTGATTGAAGGGTTGGAATACCAGATTTCGTTTTTAGGTTTTGGTTTGTATATTTAAAAAATTTCTTGTTTGGGTTATGAGCAAGAGAAATTTCATGATTCCGTAGAAAAGATTTTAATTCTCTATTAAAAATATCGGTTAGTGCAACATATTCTTGTTTTGCATTAAAATCCATATTTCGCGTCCAAGTTTTAAAAGCAGCATTTCTGCGATTCTCTAAGCGTCTCAGTGTAACAGGCCACATTAAATTATAAGATTACATTTAACAACTGGTACATAGTTTTCAATAATATCATGTATAAATACACAAAAGTTATTCCAAAACACTTCAACTGGGTTAGTAGAACCATCGAAACCAAACCACAAAAGAGTGCCAATCAACAGAACATAAAATTTGATGAATTGCAATTTTGTCCATAGCGAAAAAGTTACGAAAAGACTTATCTTTTTCTTGCATAGAGACTGAAACACGAAAATTTAAGGATGCATGATCCGAATGACCTAGTGGACAAGATACTTCAACATTATCCACAAAATCAACAGGATATGTTATTAGCAGGGGCGCACCCAAGGGGGGGGGCGGGGGGCCCGCCCCCCCCCCCTGTCAGGTTTCGAAGGTCAGAAAAATTAAGATGCAGAAAGGAGGAGAAGCAGGAAAAACAAAAATTTTCGCGCCTTCGGCGCGAATTAACCATTCTTTGTGTGTTTTGAGGGTAACATTATGGGGTGGGGTGGGGTGGTTGACTTTATATATATATATATATATATATATATATATATATATATATATATGTAGACGTTTCTTTCTGCTTACGCTTAAGTTATAATAAATGGGCATCAACAGAAAATGTTTTCAAATATATAATGGTTTTTCTGCATTTTATTGTGCATACTAGCGATGGACAACGGATATCCGGATAGCCGGATAATTTTGTCCGATTTGACAGAATTCTGGATATCTGGATATCCGTTTACATTGCAGACAAAGCAACGAAACATAAGCGAATTTTTGACGAAATATTGAAAAATTGCAAACTATTTCTTCTAAAATATTTCTGAATGAAAGGTTGTGGCTTGACTGCACGAAAGAAATAAGCAGCGTACCAAAAATGACAGAAAAATTAAAATTTTAACTGCAAAATCGAAAAGTTTTCTTGAACTTAAGTTTCGAATAGGCGAATTGCCGGATATCCTAACCTAAAATAGGCGGCTATTCGGATATGAAAGAATATCAGGTGGCCACCACTAGTGCATATTCACACTTTCTTTACAAAATGCAATTTAAAAATGCAGACACAAATGCTCAAATTTTGCTTCCGCTTTCCACAAAATTGCTCTAAAAATTTGTTTAAAAAATGTTTTCTAAAAAATTCCAAACTGATGCTACTTTTCGCCCGTGCTTTTTCATAAAGAAATAAATAAAGAAAAGAGCTCTAGCTTTTAGCTTTTAACCCGTTTTAACCCCCGTTTTATCATAGCTACGTTGTGTTGCTTAGCTTGAATTTTTTCAGCTTGAGTTATATTGCCATGGGGGAAAGACCCACATTTTCGGATTTTGGCTAGAACTTTTTTGTTATAAGGGCTCGATGAGAACTTTATATACCATCGTACTTGGCGTACTTAACATCTTTCTTTTAAGCCCATTTGCACTTCTCTAGGCTGTACCGTTAGGCCGGCATAATGCAAAAATTAGCGGGGGTGGAATAACCAATGATGGAAACCATGACTCCAGCCAGAAGACAACTAAGATAATTTGAAACAGCAGAAGTGTTCAGAAAAAATTGCTTTCATGTCGAGAATGAAAAAATTCCAAACTTCTGGGGGGCTGCGCCCCCCAGACCCCCTGCTTTCACGTTTATAGGACTGTTGAATTTTATTTAACTATATACCTCAATTATAAATGAAAGCAACTATATACTACTGCTTGTTCTCAAAGTAAAACTTGTATATGAAACATGTGAAGAAATAAATGAATTTTAAAAGAAAAATTTCAACTTTGGTGCCGCCCCCCCTGTCAGAAAACTCTGGGTGCGCCACTGGTTATTAGTAAATCTAATATATTAGGGTTGCTAAATCGAGTGGGACTAAGAATGTGAGAGGCAGGTACTATTCAGTGCTCAGAAATCGGAGGAGGAGGCGGTGAGGGCGAATCGGCAGCGGGCCAGGGCGGCGCAGGCGGCTGAGGCTCAGCGGGACGCTGACCTTAAACGAAGGTACTGTGATGATTATAGCCTATGTACGTATATGTTAAAAATTGTATATGTATCATGGGGGTGCTCGGAGAGCCCCCCATAATATGAGCTATAAAGGCACTTTGCGGATTTTGAAAAGTGCTAATTAGGCATAACTAATTAATTAAGTAAGGAATTAAGAGCTAATATTTACATTTATGAAATCTCCAGGCCGAGAGCTTTCGAATGATACCAAACTTGCCCGGAAAAAATGAACTTTGAAAAAATCGACTTTCTCTTACGGGTTTGAAAGTGGGATTTTTTTCTCTTATTCAGCATGATTTTTGTCAATTTTGTGTTAACTCGATTTTTCGAACGGCCCATAGGAAAAATTTTTCTATACTATTTTTTGAATATCTAGGCAATGGTACTTAGCAAGTTTATGTTTTTTCCGAATTTCAATCTGGTTCGATTTTTATAGATGGTCAAAAATGGAAAAAATAGCGTTTTTGGACACCGTCAAGCTGAAAAATTTCTAAGTCCGAAAATTTTAAAATAGTCTAAAAACGGGCAAAAACAGCGTTTTTCGGCCTTGGGGTGGTACCCATATATAGTAAATCGGGGTCGCTGAACACGATGAGCATAGTGCCGACACCGTATCTCGCCTGGTTCATCTGGTTCAACTGGTTCAAAGTTGAACCAGTTCCTGGTTCAAGCTACTGGAGATAGCTAGAAGGCTGAAATTTTGCATACAAAGGTTATTGGGCATGGGGAATTCACTGGTGGTGTAACTTTGGTGAACCGACCCATGGCTGGCCAGATCTGGTTCAACTGGTTCAAAATTGAACCAGTTCCTGGTTCAAGCTACTGGAGATAGTTGGAAGGCTGAAATTTTGCATACAAAGGTTATTGGGCATGGGGAATTCACTGGTGGTGTAACTTTGGTGAACCGACCCATGGCTGGCCAGATCTGGTTCACCTGGTTCAATGTTGAACCAGTTCCTGGTTCAAGTTACTGGAGATAGTTGGAAGGCTGAAATTTTGCATACAAAGGTTATTGGGCATGGGGAATTCACTGGTGGTGTTACTTTGGTGATCCGACCCATGCCTGGCCAGATCTGGTTCAACTGGTTCAAAGTTGAACCAGTTCCTGGTTCAAGCTACTGGAGATAGTTGGAAGGCTGAAATTTTGCATACAAAGGTTACTGGGCATGGGGAATTCACTGGTGGTGTAACTTTGGTGATCCAACCCATGGCTGGCCAGATCTGGTTCAACTGGTTCAAAGTTGAACCAGTTCCTGGTTCAAGCTGCTGGAGATAGTTGTAAGGCTGAAATCTTGCATACAAAGGTTGTTGGGCATGGGGAATTCAGTGGTGGTATAACTTTGCAGATCTGACCCATGGCTGGCCAGATCTGGTTCTACTGGTTCAAAGTTGAACCAGGTCCTGGTTCAAGCAACTGGAGATAGCTAGAAGGCTGAAATTTTGCATGCAAAGCTTACTGGGTATAGGGAATTCACTGGTGGAATTTGTGATTGCTACTGCCACAGTTATGGTAGCGTTCCCAAAAACTAGACTGAGGACAAGTATGAAAAATGCTCCTTGCAGTCGCATGAAAAAGTTAATGTGAGCTATGATGGTCAACATTTAAATGTGTCAAGGACAAGATTTAAAATGTTTAATATGAGCCAACATCTAAATAAGTAGAGGACAAGATGTAAACGGCTAATATGAGCCGCTACGTTTCTCTTGGGCTCATATTGACGCGACTAAAATGGCAAACATATGCAGTTTACGGTTGGCATATAAGCATCAGTGTGTATAAACGATTTGATTGGCTTGGGAATATTGAATTAATGCGATGATTCTTGCGATGATAACTTCAAATGTGATTTCTCAAGATTTCACAACATGTGTAAGTTCCACATTTTCGTTTCTTCATTAGATTGGACTTCGGTTTCGTTTTGTTGACTTTATGAGGTGGCCTTAAATGTGTACTTGGATGTAGCGGTGGAGAAGAAAACATTTACGTACAGCTTTGCAAAATTAATGTTTATGCGTCGTTATTCATGCAAGCCATTTCAGTGTTGGATTAAAAGTAAGCAAAAGCTAAATGAGCGTCAATATGAGCCCAAGAGAAACGTAGCGGCTCATATTAGCCGTTTACATCTTGTCCTCTACTTATTTAGATGTTGGCTCATATTAAACATTTTAAATCTTGTCCTTGACACATTTAAATGTTGACCATCATAGCTCATATTAACTTTTTCATGCGACTGCAAGGAGCATTTTTCATACTTGTATAAAACTGTTTGTTTAAAATTTTGAAGTTTCAATAGTTAGCTATCAGGGATATCAGAAAGACTAGTGGTCTGCTAAATGTTTGGCGCTCGCACCGCAGTTGTGAACCAAAATTTTTCAGCAATAAGTCCTGTGGAGACAAACCCTGTTTTGGACATTGGGGAGAGGGTGGTGATCTGTTTTGCCCAGGCACTCTGTGTGGAGCATAGCTGGAGTACGTTACGTAGACTAGTGTCTAAGCATGTCAGCTTGCCTACCATTGTTATTATCTATTCTTGAAAAGGATCGAGTCAAACGTACGGTCAGATTCTTCAGAATTGAAAGAAAGCAAAAGGCTTTGCATCTTGATTCCTCCTAGAGCTCGTCTTGCTAATGCTCAAGCTTGGAGCGTCTGTTGCTGCTGATGCTTAGATCAGCTGAAAGGATATTGATAACTGAGAACAGACCTGTTCCCTGCATTTTGTTATATTTTTTTCGGTTTCTGTGTTCATTTGTTTACATTTATTCATTTGTTTTTTTTATTTCAGCGAAGTGGCCCGTCTGCAGTTTCGTTCTCCTGGCTTGCCGGCGGTGAAACAGGACTTTCCGGCCACTGAAACGCTGAGTGCCGTGATGGCATTCGTTTCTCAGGTATGAACGGTTTTTCCTTCCTGTGGTAAGGCGAAAGATTTCAATTTGTGGTTCTAGGCCTGTTTAACGGGGAGGAGTGGGGGAGTCAGTTGTTAATGTTGTGAGATTTCATCAAGACTGACCGGAGGTGTTGTTTGTAGTGTTTTGCGTCGTCGGCGATATTAACCCTAGGCCTAGACTGCACCAACAAAGTATCAGAATAGCGGCAAAAGGCTAAAGTTGGATTTTTGAATGGGAAATCAGTACCTAGTTAACCTTCTGCTATTCTGCTACTACTCTTAAACTTCGTTGGTGCAGTCCAAGGTTAATCTGATTTAATCACATCTATGGTGATACTTTAGCTGTATTAAGAATCACCCCAGTCTGTCTTAACTGGTGTTCTATACTGTTTGTGGCAGAGATGAAACCGGGTCACCGGGTCAGTTCGGGTCACTATATGGACCGGGTCACCGGGTCAGGAGCTCTGACCCGGTCTTGACCCGGTATTTTTGATTGGAGGATTTTTTGCTGTTATAGGATATTTTTCAAAGTTTTACCAATTTTTGCCAACTGAAAACTTCAACAATTACTCAAAAACTAACAATAAACATATTCTTAACTTAATCGTGTAGTTTTTTAAATGCTTGTCGCTGTAGTAGTGTCCTCATAATATTTGTAATGTCCTGTCAAGCTTAGAACTGGGGACCTTTTCAGGAAAGGGTAGAGTAGAGTTAAAATTAACTGGATCCTTTTCATGAAAGAGTTAAACGAGGGAAACTCAAGCTTGAGTAGAGTTAAAGCGAGTTAAAACTGTTAATTTTAACTCTACTCTACTCTACTCTACTCTGCCCTTTCTTGAAAAGGCCCTAGGTTTGAAACTACAATGATTGAGTTGAATCTTAACCAGAAAATGAAAACTATGGGCCCTGAGCTGAGAGTCTGAAATCTTTATTTTAAAATCTAAAATTCTCGATGCTCTATCTACTGTAAATGATTTATCGCTGCTGCTATTATTTTTGGAAGGAGAGGGTCAGACTGTGGGTTTCAAATCTCGGTAAGAAGAAAAATCTCAGCAAAACAAGGTTTACAGATTCTGAGTTTTACTTAGCATTTTTTGCAATTGTTATGGCTTACTATGTACATATCTTCAGGAACCAATTGTGATTGATTTTATTTCATATTCTCTGAAGCCTAGCCATACGAGAAAATAGTTCCAAAGAATTTCCACTGAATGAAACTTCAATCATACAACTAAATGAAATATTTTAGTAAAATATATAATGATAAAACAGAAAAGTGCTAGATGTTATATGACTTTGGCAAAGTATTTTGTTCCAATTTGTTTGATTCAAAAAGCTGTGTAGTCTACTTCACATTATTGAGTGCAAAATCCTGCAAATAGTTTTGATTTTTTTGGCTTACTTACAATATTCACTTTCCAATGCTACTACTTTAAAGAAAGCAAAATGTTTGCTCAACTTGATATTTTAGTCGTCAAAAATGTCCAAAATGGTAAAAAAACACTAACCGCACCCCAATAAAGTATTTTTAATTTTTTGCAAGCTTAAACCTGGATTTTCAAAAATACCGGGTCACCGGGTCATCGGGTCACCGGGTCAGGGGTCGACCGGGTCACCGGGTCAGTAAATAGTGACCCGGTTTCATCTCTGGTGTGTGGTGTATTTCGTGTATCACTGTTTTAACATTTTTTACAAAAGTGAGCATCTTGAAGCTTTCTTGCTTGGACATATTGTTCCCATATTATTTCTACAAATGTTTTTGTTTTGTTTCCGGATTTTTTCCTTTAACCCATTGAAATGCAGCCCAGCCATTGAATTTTTACAGTCTTGCAGTATCAAAGTCCTGCTCTATTTTATTTTTCTTTATTGTTTCTGTTTCCAGAATTTCGCTTATCCGAGTTTCACACTGGTCCAGTCCTTTCCTCGTCGCGAGTTCGCCGAGGCGGATTTCAGTCGAACCCTGACCGAGCTGGAACTGGTCCCGTCAGACGTTCTTATGGTAATTTCACCGGTAAGTTGAGACTGCATATTTTGAAGTAGAGATGCACCGGGGCCGGGGGGGGGGACTTCATCGTGGCCCCTGTCCGAAACTTCTTTCAAAATTTTCCTTACTGCAGATTTTGCAATAAGTTTGGGGAAGCAGACGTAATAATTTTTGTTTTCAACTCGGTGATAAAACTGTAATACTAATGATTTTTAACAATTTAATAGCACATTTTTGACATTCAAAAATCCAAAACTGAGTAATAGTTTCGCTATATTTTGGCCCCCGATCTCATGGCGAACCATTGAAAGGGGAGCCCCGTTTTTTAGGCTCCCACTGCTCAAATTCCTGGTTGTGTTTGTGTGAATTCGTGCCGATAGTAAGGCCAGAGAGCCTACCTTTTGTGCTAATCTGCCACTAAACTAAACCAGGGTTAGTCAGTCCTGGCCAGACTGTGTTTCACTTTTGCGATTGTGAACAGACTTTGCAGTTTAACGTAGAGCTGCGCAAAGTAGACGCCATTTGCGCAGGTGGACTTTGGACCTGTTCATGCCTCTGCAGTAAACAAGGACCATTTGCATTCGAGAAGAAACCTACTATATATAGCAATATATACCTTTGGCTTGCCACTGACGTTCACGACATTGCAACTCCCGAGTGTCTGCGGAAAAAGTTTTATTTTTGTCTTGTATTTTGGAAACGATTTATGTCCGGGAGTGGTGGTGGTCCATCGGGCATTTCGAATGGAGGCTTGACTGGGTGGATGAGGATGGCCTATCTGATGTCTTGGCTGATGTACCCCTTGACGTTCCTCTATACCATGATTGGAAACATCTTTTTCACGGGTTCGCCGCGACCAGTAACCGCTTCGACGGGGTCGGACCGATCGGGATCGTCGTCGAGTGGTGGTCCTAAATCGGGCGCTGGGTTCGTTCTTTCCGTTTCATTCCTTAATGCAGGAAGTATTTTTGTCCTGTGCATTGATTGATTGATTGATTGATTGATTGATTCCATAGAAATAATTAGTAGCTCGCTGGCTTATTGTTAGTCCAGAATTTGGGGGGGATTCGTCAATGGGGGGCTCACCCAACATGGGGGGTATATTTGTGGAAATGTTTTTGAATTTTTTCGGTTTGTTGTCTAAAAACTGCTAAATATCACCAAAACAGTACTAATTTTAAAATAGTGAAAATATCGTTACAAATCCGGCGAAGCATGAAATATTTTCCGGGAATATGAAAGAATGAAGAAAGTCAGGTACCACCGAAGGTCCGACAAATTCGGACCTCTGGTGGGACTCGGATCGAGGAAGCTTGCTTGGAGGTCTTTACTGGGACTCTTGTTGGGGTTGATTGCTGCTGCACCGCCGGCGGCCCTCTTGTGGAAGGAAAACTGTCCGGACTCCGGAGTGAGCTCTCCGCAGGTGACACCGGTGGTCAGACTACTTGGCGTATCGGTCTGAGCTGAGGACGCGTAGCGGGCTGCTCTACCGGGCCAGGTCTGTAATGCCTGGTAGACTGCTTTGCCGGGGAGCGGCCCCAGGTCTTGGTTTGTGGTTGCTGATGAAGAGCCTTTGTCGCGTGCCTGGCTCAACTGACGGCCTAAGTACCATCCGTTTACCTCGACCCTATCCGGTCGGTCCACAACAGTTTGGACAATGAACAACACTTCTTTCCGCCCCTTTGTTCAGAGGAAGCGGGCCTATCGTACCTATTAAAACAGACTTGTTTTCGTGTTTATTTTTAATTTTAATTTGACAGTCCTATGTAAACGTTGTCAGCACTGTAGGGTGGGCATTTTATTGCAGTTTCTTTCGTTTTTATGTGTAGATCGCCCGCTGGTGGTTCTCCGGGCTCCGGTTCCATTCGGCGGGAGGCCTACATGGTTTGCCTGCGAAATCGATTGGATGAAACTCGACCTGATGATCATACGGCTAATTGGAATGGAAATTCCACCCAGCAGTTGTGATCGATCTGAAAAATTGATAAATTAATTGATATTAATTTTGTATCGACTTGATTTGAGAATATATTTAAGTAGATGTATGTATGTATGGTATTATATATTTGTGCCGGTGTCTTGCTTGAAGTAAAAGATGGTACTGTGGCTATGGGTTTTTCAGCTAGGCTTTGTTTAGTAAAAGTGTAGGCATAGGTTTTTGCTATTTTAGTTAGTGTTGTTGTGTCTTTTGGTTGGGTTTTAATTTAGATGCCCTGGAAATTATTCTACAATATTTGGTGAATTGCTATAGTGAAAGCAGTGTTGTGCACCGACAGTCCCTGTCCAGACCGGGTTGTCGACGCTCCGGCCGATGACAAGCCGGCTGGTTACATACGGGGCGGCTAACCCGCCAGTGACAGTTTCAGTTTTTGCGGCTTATCGTCCTAAAGTTGCTCAAACTATCAAACATTTTTACTTGTATTTTGGATAGCCGACGAAAAGTGGCACCGTCCGGTGAAGGTGGATGTATCGGCCGTTCCTGGGCGGCTTCGGAAGCTGTGCCGACTAGTGTTGGAAAATAAAAAAATTTTGCGGGCCGATATGGTCCTATGGGCCGGACCGGCCAGCAGCCCGCGGCCCGCCACCGGCCCGCGGGCTGGTGGCGGGCCGGCCCGGGGCCGCAAATTTCTGCGGGACGCACGGTCCTACGCCGCAAAAAACGTTTCGAACTGTTAGGCAATTTATTTCAACTTTTTTCACAGCTAATTTCAACTTATTTTACAGCTATTTTTATGTCGTCTATGTTTCACAAACAATAAATAACAAGTGGCCACTGGTCAGCTGATTATATATGTGTTTGGTAAATATTACATTGTTATTCAAAATTCCCCACATTATCCATATATATACAAATCCAAGCTGTGACTTCTACTCCACTCTTACACCTATGTTACAATTCTGATCCCATTATTTTTCACAGATGCTGTCCTGCTTTTTTTGAAACTTTTCACTTCCTCATACTAAATCTCTCTAAGTTTGTCCACGCACGTGATTTTGACAGAAAGGTCTAATGTACATGATCAAATAGCAGGGAATGAACAAAACCAATTTTTATTTAGTTTCAGTCTACCAAGGTTTTGGATGCTGGTTACGTTTCAAATTAGCAATTACAATCACAAGCAAGGAGCACTACGTCTTAAACAGCGAACGATACCCCCTTACATTAATACCATGGGGCTATCTAATACCTATAACCTAATTAAGTGAATGTTTTCATTTCAATTGCTTTGCAACAACTGTTCACATATTATAAAAGCTTCTTCACTTTTCTCATAGACGTAACTTAAAAAGGATTAGGTATATAGATTGAGCCTGACTGGCGACATGACTGGCCAGTTTACAGGCTCAGTCGTTTGCCGCGGTTGCTTGTCGCGATATCGTTCACAGCTTTATAGCTAGACCGAGACTAAGCTCGAGACTGAGACTTTCCAGGTCTCACCGTTCGGGTAAAACCCTTACTTTGATCCCGTTTGTCTTTGTTTCTCTAGGCCAAAAAAGGGGGGGGGGAAGCCCCCTGCACTTGTAGGGGGGCGGCAGACCAAAAGTGGGGGAGTAAAATGTTCTAAAAATGCTAAAAATACCGTAAAAACTGCGTGTGTTCTACATATATTGCTACAACTAAGCTCGAAAGTGCTCAAAAATCAAGTTTTAGTACCAAAATAGACGATTTTTGACCAAAACATTCCAACGAAACTGGAAAAATTTTGACCAAAAATCCTTAAGTTGGGCATTTTCTGGGCATCTTACAGTGAGTGGTGGGGTCGAATGGGGGGAACCCAAAAAGTGGGGGGGGGCGCCCCCACCCCGCCCCCCCCCACTAAAGAAAACCCTGTTTGTTAGTTAGGTTAATTTCATGCACGCTTTGAAGCTTAGGCTCAGTGTTAGAAAGATATATTTCCCGCACCTCGTTAGTCAATTGTCATAGCATTGATTTGAATATTTTGCTGAAATTTGGTGTTTCCAAACCCGAGTCTTTTCGATGGGCGAGACTGAGACCATTCGGATACGGGTATGATGAACGCTAGCATTGACAAGAGATCCCCAATCCAATTAATTCTACCGGTCTTTGTTTTCGGGCTTCCGACAAACTGCCTGTGAGCTATTTTCTGGCTTGGATTTGGTTATTTCATGTAAGCGGACGAAATTCGTTGCGTTCCTCTATGCAGTCTCGGATTAGACTAGGCGCAAACCAGATTTCATGGCTTCGGAAACATTTCACACACAAATGAATCTTGTACTTGTAGAAGTAATGGCGAACAGTGTTACTCTTAGAGGAATATCAAGTAATTCTACTTTATATAATATGAAGAGTAAGTCACTAGAGGGCTTTTCATCATTACATATTCGGTGTTCCAAACCTCAGGTCGCTCGGTTCGACAACGCGCACTCTCCTTCTTGGCATATTCCTAGAGAGGAGGGCCCTCCCAGTAATCCGTTCCACCAAAGACTTGACTATTCCCACCAAAGTTCGGGCCAGTGGGGTTACCGGAACCAAACGTGCCCAACAACAGGTTTTTGCCTAATAAGTTTTGCGAAATTGTTTCGGCTTTTTTCATGATTAGAACTTTTTAGCATTTTAACAACTTTCAGCTAAAATTTAAGTTAAAAATTATTTAAATTTTATCTCAGCAGTAAAACATATATAGTTGTTTTTTAAGGATTTTTTCAAAAATTTTACCCACCCCACAAACCAGTCCACCTAGACTGGGGGCACGTCTCCCCAGACTGCCCCCCTCCAAGAAACTTTGGCATAGGAAAAAGCGATCCCCTTTGGTGGAGGGTCCGCTAAAAGTAGTCCGCATTTTGAGGGAAGGAAGACGGGCAAAGATGGGCTGCTTTCGATTCGCTGCTGACGATTCCTCTAAACGGGTACCTGTTATGGCGTCCTCCCTCGGAGATCTTGTTTGGAAGTAAGCTGAAACTGCCGGAATCCTCTGCCTTCCCCCACCCCCGTGTTTGTGGGAGAACTTCTTCCTCATTGTGCTTGAAAAATTGTAGTCACGGATGGCATCTTTTCATTGCGCGTTATCCATTCTTGTAACGGGAAATTTGTTGTATATAATATTCTAGCGTTTTTTAGGGTTTTGAAATGGCAAGCCCAAATTATATACCTAAATGTTTTGCGACAATTTAGTATGTCAGGGTATTTTTATTCCGCCGGAGGCGGAATCTTTGTAATGAGTGAACCCAAATGTAGTGTCTAATTCTTAATGTAGTTTGATCTGCTCACTATGTTTAGCATGTAAACCTAGCTGCGAAAGTTTTTTCCGATGGGGGGTGAACTGCTTGAAGGCTGCGCCGAAACATGCTGATCTAAATCGG
The DNA here is from genome assembly GCA_030248195.1 of Trissonchulus latispiculum. NCBI lineage: Eukaryota > Metazoa > Nematoda > Enoplea > Enoplida > Ironidae > Trissonchulus > Trissonchulus latispiculum. Next base: position 13,863 of record JASAND010021084.1, on the reverse strand, counting down.
TTTAATTTTTCCACTGGTTGTAAATGCATTCTGGCTTAACTCCAACAGTTTAATTTCAATATTTTTAAAAACGTGACAACAAAATTAAATATACGAAATGCTGACATCATTTACTTGAGTCCCCCCCCTTGGCAGATTCGGATTTGTATTAATATTGAACAGCATCTTTGATTATGCAAATGAGCTGAGCATACATAATCTCATTTGGCATTGTAAAGCGCGACCGTGCAACGTTAAAGATGTTAGAGAGACTGTTAACGTTATCCCATTCAGCTCTTCGCTCAAGCTAAACGGGTTCGGTTCTGGAAGTTATTACCATCGCGGGATTTGATACTTTTGATACTCGGCACATATTATCTCAACAAATCCGTCCAGACACGCATAAATGCGGATACGCCAGATTTTGAAGAGCATGGGCATAATCTTGCTGAATAAATCTTGGATCTTGTTAAGGAAAAGTTTGAATAATTAAGGGGGGGTCCATTTTTTGGTCATTTTTTCGACTTTTTTTAGATGTCGCTCATTTTCACAAATTTCATAGTCCAAACTGTATATTTTAACGAGTTTTTGAAATTAAAGTCGTAAGTCTTACGGTTGTTGAGTAATTTGACCTCAAAGTTAAGATTTCATGTGTTAATCATAGGAAATGTGAAAAGTTGTCACTTTTTCACGTGCGCCAGAGAAATCTCGCGAATGGCAAAATGGATCCGCCCAAACTTTATATCATATTTTTGCCATGTGAACTGTGATTTGTAGGATCAGAATTTTGATTTACGCCTTTGAAAATTTTTAATGAATTTTTAAAGTATTAAAATTTGATGTCTGTTAAATTTGGTGCCAAATTTTAATATTTCAAAAATTGGCCCATGTCAAGATAAAAGTCACTTTTTGATGCGTTCTGATCTTCCACTTGATTTTCTTGAAGCTTTTATTTTCATGGGGGTTCTTGGGGTTCTGGGGGTTCTTAATTTTTTGTAGAGATTTGATCTATAACTATGTTTAGTTTCATTTTTTGATGGGGGTTCTGGGGGTTCTTGGGGGTTCTTAACTTTTCGAAGAGATTTGATCCGTGACTACATATATTTAGTTTCAAATTTTTGATGGGGGTTCTTGGGGTTCTGGGGGTTCTGATTTTTTTTCAGGAGATTTGATCCTCTACTGCCTAGTTTTAAGTGTTTGCTGGAAGTTCTGAGGGTTCTGGAGTCCGGGTGTACCGAAAAGTGTGCGCGTTGTCTGGGCTTAAATTAAGGACCAACTTGTTGTTCTTGTCGTCAGCTTTCGATTGATACCCATATTGTGGATATGATATTGGATGTTTCATCACAGAATTTTCAGTCTAAGTTGATGAGAAAAGCCAGGAGGACCCCCCCCCAAGTACACCCCGGTTATATGCTACAAATTTGATGATTGAGATACATATATACACATATTATAAACATATCATGTCTGCTGAAGTACCTGCTGAAGGAAAGGATCCGCAACGTAGTCACGTACAAATCAAAGTCCTGGATGCAAACGCATGAAAAAAATTTGAGAACCTCCTTTTTTCTGATGGGGGTTCTGGGGGTTCTAACTTTTATCTTGACATGGGCCCAAAAATTCATTAAAATTTTTTAAAGACCTAAATCAAAATTCTGATTCCTACAAATCACAGTTCGGAAACATGGCAAAAATATGATATAAAGTTTGGGCGAATCCATTTTGCCATTCGCGAGATTTCTCTGGCGCACGTGAAAAAGTGACAACTTTTCACATTTTCTATGATTAACACATGAAATCTCAACTTTTAGGTGAAATTACTCAACAACCGTAAGACTTACGACTTGAATTTCAAAAACTTGTTAAAATATACAGTTTGGGCTATGAAATATGTAAAAATGAGCGACATCTGAAAAAGTCGAAAAAATGACCAAAAAATGGACCCCCCCCTTAAGTGTTCTGGTTAGAAATATGCTGGACAAATGATTTTTGTTGCAATAACAAATTAGGCTATTATTAAATTTGAAGACTTTGAATTTGATTTAGTGCTTAAAGTGTACGTAGATGCAGAGAACCATAAACGTGTGACATGTTACTCTAAAGATGCATAGCAGTATTTAAGAGTCAGTCATATTATCTTTAGTAAGGTCACCATTAGCGACCATGGCCACAACAATAGCACAAAATTTGGCTTTTCTGAGAAAGTGTAAGCTAAAGAGAGCTGAACATTGATTATTGATGCTATGCATGATTAACTCCAAATTTGCAATTTAATTTCTGACGCTGCAATAGATAGATTAGTGTCGCTCGAGGCGAAAATGCCATTGATAAGCTTTGTACTACTTCTAATTTCAGAAACTAAAATATGCGATAAAATTCCACATCGCACTCAAATCAAACTACCTCATGTATGCATACGTTTTTGCTTTATTGCCAACTTTTTCTGCTGAAACTTCAAAAAACTTCTACACCAGGTCATCGGTCAGCAAATTGTGCAGAAAGCCAAAGCTAAAGTTGGCACTCTCAAAGTGCTCCACTTTGGTTAACCACAGTGTTATTGCAAAGAGGATAAACCTAGTAGTAAACTTGAAGTGAAACTTAAGAAACGTCAGCTTTGATATACAAACTGGTCGAATATTAGATACGGGTACCCGGATTCGGGTATATATGGCCGGGTGAAAATTTGATGTAACGGGTCTCGGCCGGTTCCAAAAACTTAGACTCGGAGCCAACCCTGGGGCTCCACAATCAAATGATCTACAGACAACGGCGGAATTATTTCCCCTTTTAGGGGTTACTTGTTTAGGGATTTTTTCCGGGGGGGGGGGGCCCGCCCCCCCCCCCGGGCCGGGGGGGGAAGAAATTTTCGGGGGGGGGGGGGAGATTGTTTTGCAAAAATGAGCCAAAAAATGGTATTTTTTGGCGTATTTTGCATGGTGAAACACAAAAAGTTCTCAAAAATGCCAGGATTGAAGGTATAAATAGCCATTTTTAAAAAAAATCTCCGGCGAAGCCGGAAAAGTTTTGAAAATTTGACCATTTTTGGTAAAAATGTATATAGACCTCACTAAGGGGGCAGACCAAAATCCCGGGGGGGGCGATTTCGGCGGGGGGGAGGCATTTTCTGGGGGGGAGGTCAATTTCGGGGGGGCCCGCCCCCCTGTAAAAAATACCCTGGTATGTTAAGGTGAAAACGCAAAAATAGCTATTTTTAAGTTTAAAATGAGCTTGTAAGTCCATAAATTAGCTGTAAATGAGAAAATGTTTGAAAATTTGATTTCGAAATCTTAATTTTTCTGCACTTTTTTGCGACTGCCAAAAAGTGGATTGGGGCATGCTGAAAAGTTGGAGGTTTGGTTGCATCGAAATTTGGGGGAGGGCTTCTGAAAAGGTGTGGGGAGGATACAATCCCCCACACTAAAAAAGCCCGAAATAGGCACTTTGAACGCTTCGTTTCATTTTTTTAATCTCTTTGTGTTTACGTTTAGGATGACTTTACCCTCTGTGGAAGTGGAGTCCTTTCAGTTGTCTGGTTTGCCTGATCCTGTTTTGGTGGACATTTTTGGTCAGCTTCCTTGGCATCAAAGAATTCCTCTGGAAAGAGTCTCCAAGCGATTTCGTCATCTCGTTTTCAAATCGTATTCTAATGTGGAATTTATGGTCGCCGGTGCCGTTGAACTGAACTGGAAAAATTGGCGAATTTGTTGCGTCTCTCAGATGTCCCAACATTTGCCCAATGAGACGTTGAATGCTCGAATTGTTTGGATGATGTCGCGATTTCGGGGTCTGAAAGAACTCCATCTGTTGAGTCCGATCGGCCAGTCGCTCCTGAGTAGAATTCGGGAAGCGTTTCCGAATTTGCGAACTCTCGGAATTCAGTTGGCCAATCCGAGATATCGCCTGCCGGTGCAGAAATTGCCTGAAAATGTGACCCTGAAAATGCATCATACTTCAATTAGTCCTGACCAGTCTTTAGATCAGATCAAGATTAATGACACTTGTGATACGATTTCTTCGAATGGTTCTCGAATCAGCGCCTTTTGTTTTGAGGGATTTTTAGGTGTCGATCAACCGATACACCAGTTTATTCCTGCCTCCTTGGACCGTCTAACTATTTTGCCCTTTCTTTCCTATGCGGATGAAGGAATTACGTTTGTGCCGATTTTTCCGGATTCTGGGTGCGAGCTCAGATCCCTAGTGACCCCGGATATTGTGCTCTCCCCCGATTCTCTGATCTCTCTCACTGATCAGTGCCCGTCCTTGGAAGATTTGTCATTTCTGGGGAATTCTGACGATTCTGCCACAGTGATTGATCTTGCTAAGATTTCTTTTCCACAACTACAGAGTCTGACCATAGGTGACACTGTTTCCGATAAATTATTGTTCGCCCTAACCAAGTCCGGGACTCTCACCCGACTCAGTCTTTGCTTTGCCAAATCGACGCCCTTGTCGAGAGTGATCAGTCTTAATCCTTGCCTGAATCATTTCAGTTGTCACATTATTCCTGATGAGATTTCCTGTCAAGAGCTTGTTGAAGCATTTCTTGGACAACTTTGCCACCTGAAAAGTGCCTCCATTCAATTTGGTTCCGACGTTGAGTGGAATTCGGATTCTCTGACTGCCATTAAAGGAACTCGTTTGCCATGGCCAAGTCTTCGATCCCTTCGTTTGAGTGTGGCGCCAGGCCCCAATGTCATCCTGAAAATCCCTGCGGAATCGGGTTCCTCTTTTTCCAGACTGTTACACAGTATCACTTCTCTCCGGTTGGAGGGTGTAATCCTGGAGTGCTCTGAACTTTTCTGTCCAGCTTTGACTGATCTTAGTCTTTTCAGGGTTCAGTTTGAGGGGGTTCCAGGGATTCGAACCGGGGATCTGCGATCTCTTACGATTAGAGGTGTTAATCCGGATTCTTGGTGGATACTTTTGAATAGGATATCTTATTCTAGCCTATCTTATTTCAGTTTATCCATTCTTCTGACGGACGCAGAGCGGTTTGGAAACTATTTGCTGGAAATGCCCAATCTAACCACAGTGGATCTCCGCTTAGGAATCTGGATAGATTTAACAGATGTCGATAAATGTGTGGAGCATTTGGGAAAAGCCTTGGGAAGACTTCCTAGACTGGAAAGGGTGATAGTGAGACCGCTAATCTTTACTAACCGTGCTTTCCCAACAGCCACTTTGCTGAGGTCTGTGGCGGCGCAGAGACAGATTGAATTGGAGACTGGTCGGGGATTGGCCCCTCTCAGATACACGTTTTGGGCAGAACCAGTCGAACGATCTAGTGTGTTCTGGAAATTAACTTCTGAAATGGAAATCGCGAGCAGAATGTGGGCGGTCGGACCCGTCTTCGATTTGCTGAAGGACCATCGCTTTTTTGAGCATCACTTTATCAGCCGTCGTATCCATCCCACTCCGGACTATTGCATTATGGTTGAAGAAGGACTCCGTTTTGTTACTGCCTAATGAAATTGGTGAATTCTATGCTGTTAAGTCATATATTTTCACTTTAGCTAATTCAGTGAAGCGTCAACTATAGCTCGTGTTGTTGTTTTACTGTTCTTTACAAAGTTAAGTTAGTGATGGGCACCGGATATGTATGCATATTCGGATATCAGTCTGTTTTTCGTTAATGGATTACGTATCCGTTTATTCGCCCACTTAACATGATGTTCTAAATTTAATGTTTCCAAGGTTAAAATTGCTCTTTGTTACTCAAGGCTTATATACTGCAACCTAGATTTAAATTACCATTTTGATAACTTTATGCCAAAGTTTCTACTTCGAAATTTTGGAAAAATTTGCTAACTTTTTATTTTGTAATGTACATGGTATTGGGGAATTTCTGTCCTGGAATATGCTGACCCGGAGTCCGTTTTTAAGCTAAAGTATATATGTAGCCCTGAAACCAAATTAGGGATGCACCAGGGCCTGGCCCCGGCCCCGGTGGTCAAATGTTGAAATTTCGAAAGTCAAAAAGTGTTACAAATCGTTTGTTTTTTCCACCGATTTGAATGAAAACCACGGTAGTAACGTTGGTTTATCAGAAATTAATGCAAAAAAGTTTTCTTCAGGAAGAAGCTTTGAAAATGTTTGTCCACGCACGTGTATTTTGTTCTGAGACAGAGACAGGGATGCACCGGGCCGCCACTACCGGGGCCGGGGCCTGGAAATTGGGGGCCCAAATCAAACATTTTCAAAGCTTCTTCCTGAAGAAAACTTTTTTGCATTAATTTCTGATAAACCAACGTTACTACCGTGGTTTTCATTCAAATCGGTGGAAAAAACAAACGATTTGTAACACTTTTTTGACTTTCGAAAACTTCCCGGACATTTGACCACCGGGAAAAACATGCATCCTAATTTGGTTTCGAAACCCATATATACTTTAACAAAACGGATCCCGCATTCCAGGACGAAATTCCCCCAATGCCAATGTACATTACAAAAATAAAAGTTAGCTGAAATTTTCAAAATTTCGGAAACTTTGGCAAAATTATCAAAATGTGAATTTAAATCTAGGTTGCAGTACTGTAGTGACAAAGAACAATTTATTTGATAAATTTAGAACATCATGTTAAGTGGGCGAATAAACCGGATGCGTAATCCGATGCCGAAAAACAGACTTGTGTCCGAATATGCATACATATCCTGGGCCCGACACTAACCCAACTTTGTAGGGCTGATAAAATGGCACAACCTGAAATATAGTTGACCCAACTTGGAGTATGGAAAGTGAAACTGTACTAGAATTCTTGGTCATTAGACGGTGAACAGAACGGAGTCCTTCTTCAACCATGAGAGTAGTCCGGAGTGGGATGACAATTGATGCTCCAGGTCCTTCTAGATCGAGATTTTTCTGCTCGCATTTCCAGAATTCGAGTTAATTTCCGAGACACACTGAATTGGTTGTTTGGATTCTGCACCCAAAACGACCAGTCTTCCAATTCCAATCTGTCTCTGCGCCGCTACTGGACCTCCGGCAAAGTGGCTGTTGGGAAAGCAGTTGAATTGAATTAGCGGTCTCGCTACTATCACCCTTTCCACGTCTAGGGGAGTCTTCCCAGGCTTTTTTCCCAAATGCTCCGTACACATCGACATCTACATTAAATCTATCCGAATTCTAAACGGAGTACTGTGGTTGGAAGATGGATTTCCAAACCACTAAAAATCCGTCGAAAGAATGGATAAACTGAAATAAGATAGGCCTAGAATAAGATATCCTATTCAAAAATATCCACCAGAATCCGGATGTACCCCTCTGAACAAAATTGAGATCGCAGATCCCCGGTTCGAATCCTGGAACCCCTCTCAAACTGAGACCTGAAGACCCCGGATCAGTCAAAGCTGAACAGAAAAGTTCAGACACTCCGGGATTACACCCTCCAACCGGAGAAGAGCAATGCTGGCAACAGTCTGGAAAGAGGAGACCCATTCCACGGGATTTTCAGGATGACATTGGGAGCCTAATACGACGAAGGGATCGGACTTGGCCATGGCAAACGAGACCACGATGGCAGGAATCCAGTGCTCCCCGAGCGTCCGGGTGAGAATGGAGAGCACTTTCAGGTGGCAAGTTGTCAGAAAATGCTTCCAACGAAATGCTGACGAAGTCATCGAATATGTGACAACTGAAATTGATTCGAACAGAACGAGACTGATCACTCTCGACAAGGGCGTCGGTTGGCAAAGCAAGACTGAGTCGGGTGAGTCCCGGACTTGGTTAGGAGCGAACAATGAGCTATCGGAAACAGTGTCATATGGTCGAACTCTGTAGTTGTGGAAGAAAATCTTAGCAAGATCAATCATATTGGCAAGATCGTAGATTCCAGAATACAAATCTTTCCAGAGGACGAGACACTGATGAGAAGGAAAGTCAGAGGTCGGGGGGGAGAATATCCGGGGTCACTAGGGATCTGAGCTCATAAGTCGGAAAATCGACACAAACATGTCGGCCCATAAGAAAGTTAGACAGTCCAGGAGGCAGGAATAAACTGGTGTCGGTTTGCAAAACCCCTCCAAGGCGCGTTAGGTGAGTAGTGTCGTCAATTTTAGACTGGTCCATGTTCAGGGTCACGATTTTCGGCAATTTCTGCACCGGCAAGTCGGCAAGCGGGGTGCAAATTCGGGAAACTTGCTCCCGAATTCTACTCAGAGACGGCTGGCCGATCCGAGACTCAACTTGGACAAGGTTCTTTCGAAGACCCCGAAAAATGCGATATGTCGAGCATTCAACATCTCATTGGGCAATTTGGGACTTTGAAGGAACAACAAATCGCCAATTTTTCCAGTTCCTTCAGCAACCGGCAACCATAAATTCCACATTTAGAATACGATTTGAAAACGAGATGACGGCGCTTGGAGACTCTCAGAGGGTGATGCCAGAAACTGACCAAGTATCCGCCAAAACAGGATCCAGAACAAGACCAGACCGCTGAAAAGGACTCCACTTCCACAGAGGAAATACTATAAACGTAAACACAAAGAGATTAAAAAATGAAACGAAATTCAAATATATTTTCGGGCTTTTGGATGTGGGGGCCCCGTATCCTCCCACACCTTTTCAAGCCCTCCCCAAATTTGGCTCAAACCTTCCAACTTTCAGCATGCTAATCAGCGATCGCAAAAAAGTGCGGAAAATTAAGATTTCGAAATCAAATTTTCAAAACATTCTCATTTTACAGCAATTTATGGACTTGCAAGCTCATTTTTAAACTTAAAAATGCGACACTGCGTTTTCAACAACATACCGGAAATTATTTTACGGGGGGGGCGGGCCCCCGCGCCCCTCCCCCCGCCGAAATCCCCGCCCCCCCCGGGATTTTGGTCTGCCCCCTGAAATTGGGTCTATATACATTTTTGCAAAAATGGTCAAATTTTCCAAAAACTTTCAGCTTCGCCAGAGATTTTTTTAAAAATGGCTATTTATGCAGCTTCAATCCTGGCATTTTGAAACTTTTGTGTTTCACCATGCAAATACGCCAAAAAATACCATTTTTTGGCTCATTTTGCAAAACTGTCTCCCCCCCCCCCCCGCTTCTCCCCCCCCCCGGGGGGGGGGGGGGGAAAAATAAACGAAATTGTAACTAAAAGGAAATCTTCCGCCGTTCTCTGTAGATCGACTGATTGTGGGCCCCCGAGTTGGCTCCGAGTCTAAATTTTGAACCAGTTGGCGAGACCCATTACGAGAATTTTCACCCGGCTACCCGAATCCGGAGTACACCCGTATCTAAATATTCGACAACTGACGTTAAGTTTCACTTCAAATTTGCCGGTTTGTCTGCTTTTGCAACTTCCAACACTTGTGGTGAGCTTGGAGCACTTTGAGAGTGCCAACTTTAGCTTTGGCTTTTCTGCAATTTGCCGATGACTGAGTGTAGAAGTTTTTGAAAATTTCAGCGAAAAAGTTGGCAACAAAAACACATAATATACATACATGAGGTAGTTTGATTTGAGTGCGATGAAAAATTGGAATTTTATCGCATATTTTAGTTTCTGAAATTAGAAGTAGTACAAAGCTTATCAACTCGGCATTTTCGCCTCGAAAAATTTGACACTAATCCTATCTATTGCAACGTCAGGAATTAGATTACAAATTTGGAGTTGTCCATGCATAGCAATAATCAATGTTCTTTTCTCAGAAAACCAGAATTTTGTGCTATTGTTGTGGCATGGTCGCTAATGGTGACCTTACTAAAGATAATATGACTGACTCTTAAATACGCATACATCTTTAGAGTAACATGTCCGCACGTTATGGTTCTCTGCATCTACGTACACTTTAAGCACTAAATCAAATTCAAAGTCTTCAAATTTAATAATAACCCTAATTTGTTATTACAACAAAAAATCACACGTCAGCATATTTCTTGAAACTAGCAAGAGTCCATTTTGGTCATTTTTCGACTTTTTCCGGATGTCGCTCATTTTTACATATTTCATAGCCCAAACTGTATATTTTAACAAGTTTTTGAAATTCAAGTCGTAAGTCTTACGGTTGTTGAGTAATTTCACCCTAAAAGTTGAATTTATGTGTTAATCATAGAAAATGTGAAAAGTTGTCATACCTGCATATGAAGAATCTACTTGAATGGCAAAATGGATTCGCCCAAACATATCATATTTTTGCCATGTTTTCCGAACTGTGATTTTGTAGGAATCAGAATTTTGATTTAGGTCTTTAAAAAATTTTAATAGTGAGATTTTGTCAAAGATGAGACCCAAATTTTGAAATTTATCAGGAGTTCTCAAATTTTCAATGCGTTTGCATCCAGGACTTGATTTGTACGTGACTACGTTGCGGATCCTTTCCTTCAGCAGGTACTTCAGCGAGCATGATATATGTGTATGTATGTATCTCAATCGTAGATTTGTAGCATATAACTAGGGGTGTATGCGGGGGGGGGGGTCCCTCCTGGCTTTCTCATCAACTGGAAGAAATTCTGTGATGAAACATCCAATATCATATCCGCAATATGGGTATCAATCGAAAGCTGACATTTAAAGAACAATGAGACCCGGTCGACAATTTAAGCCCGAACAACATACACTTTTCGGCACGCCCGTATTGTAAACTTACTAAAACTAGGCGGTAGAGGATCAAATCTCTGAAAAAAATCAAATTTTAGAACCCCAGAACCCCATCAAAAATTTGAAACTAAATATATGTAGTCACGGATCAAATCTCTTCGAAAATTAAGAACTTGTATTTCCCATCAAAAAATGAAACTAAACATAGTTATAGATCAAATCTCTACAAAAAACCAGAACCCCAGAACTGTGTCAAGAACCCCCCGTGAAAACAAAAAAGCTTCAAGAAAAATCAAGATGGAAGATCAGAACGCATCAAAAAGTGACTTTTATCTTGACATGGGCCAATTTGCCGATATTAAAATTTGGCACCAAATTTGGCTGAACATCAAATTTTAATACTTTAAAAATTCATTAAAAATTTTCAAAAACTGTAAATCAATTCTGATCCTACAAATCACAGTTCACATGGCAAAAATATGATATAAAGTTTGGGCGGATCCATTTTGCCATTCTGAATTTCTGGCACGCATGAAAAAGTGACAACTTTTCCGCATTTCCTATGATTAACGCATGAAATCTTAACTTTCGAGATGTCAAAAAATTACTCAGCAACCGTAAGACTGCGACTTTAATTTCAAAACTCGTTAAAAACTGCAGTTTGAACTGTAAAATTTGTGAAAATGGCGACATCTAAAAAGTCGTATTCAAAAAATGAGACCCACTTTAGGCTTTTCACCCAAAATTCTAGATTACAATAAAAACCGAAAATTCTTACTGTACTTCTTTAAAATCTGGCGTATCCGCCGACACATCTCAAATGTGTCTGCAGGTAGATTTGAGATAATATGTGCCGAGTATCAAAAGTATCAAATCCGCGTGTATTAACTTCAGAACCGGAGCCGTTGCTTTGAGCAAGCTGAATGGGATAACGTGTAGTCTCTAACATCTTTAACGTTGCGCAATCGCATTTACAATACCAAATGAGATTATGTATGCTCAGCTCATTTGCATAATCAATTCAATGTGTACAAATCCGGGTATCTGCCAAGGGGGGACTCCGAAACCAAATGATGTCGGCATTTCGTATATTTAATTTTGTTGTCACGTTTTTAAAAATATTGAAATTAAACTGTTGGGTTAAGCCAAGTATGCATTTACAACCAGTGAAAAATTAAACCAAGATCAGGATGTTTCGGCGCAATCTTTAAGCAGTTCACCCCATCAGGCTTTCGCAGCTAGGTACATGCTAAACATAGTGAAACGAGATCAAACTACATTAAAATTAGACATTTGGGTTCACTCATTACAGATTTTCGGCGGGAAAAACATACTAAATTGTCATAAACATTTGGAGTATATAATTTGGGCTTGCCGATTTCAAACCTAAAAAGCCGCTAGAATATTATATACAACAAATTTCCCGTTGCAAAAATTGGATAACGCGCGATGAAAAGATGCCATCCGTGACTACAATTTCAAGCACAATGAGGAAGTTCTCCTGGCGGGGGTGAGGCAGAGGAACCCGGCAGTTTTCAACTTTTAAGCTTCAAATAGGGAAATTAACGAAATTGCCGCTAGAAGGAATCGTCAGCGGCGAGAATCGAAAACGGCCATCTTTTGCCGTCTTCCTTCCTCCAGTTAAAGGGGATCGCTTTTTCCTATGCCCAAGTTTTAACAGCGGTCAGAACCCGGTCTAGATTGAACTTGGTTTGGGGTGGGGAGAAAATCAGCAAAAAACGTATATATATTTTGCCGGAATAAAATTTAAAATAAATTTTAAACTAAAATTTTAGCTGAAAGTTGTTAAAATGCTATACAATCATGAGAAAGCCGAAACAGTTTCATAAACAGGCAAAAAATGTTATTGGGCTGATTCCGGTAACCCCACTGAAAAATAGCTAGACTTGGTGGGAATAATCAGGTCTTTGGTCTTACTGGGAGCCCTCCTCCTCTAGGAATATGCCAGAGGAGGGAGACATGGAAGCGACCTGAGGTTTGAGACACCGAATGATGAAGCCCTCTCGCCGACTTACTCTTCATATTATATAGAAAATTAAATTACTTGATATTCGAGTAACTGTTCACCATTACTCTACAAAATACAAGATTCATTTGTGTGTGAATGTTTCCGAAGCCATGAATCTGGTTTGCGCCTCACAATCCGAGACCATGGAGGAACGCGAGCGGATTTCGTCCGCTGAAATTGGCCCAGAAGCCGAAAACGGAGCAGTCGGAGCTCCGAAACAAAAAGACGGTAGAATTAATTAGTTGAGATCTCTTGTCAACCTCTTGCGTTCATCATGCCCGTATCGAGATGGTCCAGTCTCGCCCATCAAAAGATTTTGGAAACGCCAAATTTGTAGAGATATTCAAATCAATGCTATGACAATTTGATTAACGAGGTGCCGAAATATATCTTTCTAACACTGAGCTAAACTTCAAAGCGTGCGTAACTAACTAACAAACAGGAGTTTTTAGTGGGGGGGCCGCGGGGTGGGGCGCCCCCTTTTGGGTTCCCATTTCGACCCCACCACTCACTGTAGGGATGCCAGAAAATGCCCAGTTTTGGTGAAAATTTTTTCAGTTTCGTTGGAAATGTTTTGGTCAAAAATCGTCTATTTTGGTAAAAACTTGATTTTTAATCCCTTAGTAACAGTACACACGAGTTTTACGGTATTTTTAGCATTTTAGAACATTTTTCCCCACTTTGGTCTGCCGCCCCCTACGGAACTACACGGCTGGGAAACGAGACAAACGAAGTGGGGTTACCCGAACGGTGAACCTGGAAAATTCGAGCTGAGTCTCGTCTAGCTATAAGCCTGTGAACGATATCGCGACAAGCAACCGCGGCAAGCGACTGAGCCTGTAAACTGGCCAGTCATGTCGCCGATCAGGCTCAATCTATATACCTAATCCTTTTTAAGTTACATCTATGAGAAAAGTGAAGAAGCTTTTATAATATGTGAACAGTTGTTGCAAAGCAAATTGAAATGAAAACATTCACTTAATTAGGTTATAGGTATTAGATAACCCATGGTATTAATGTAAAAGAGTATCGTTCGCTGTTTAAGACGTAGTGCTCCTTGCTTGTGATTGTAATTGCTAATTTGAAGCAACCAGCATCAAAACCTTGGTAGACTGAAACTAAATAAAAATTGGTTTTGTTCATTCCCTGCTATTTTGATCATGTACATTAGACCTTTCTGTCAAAATCACGTGCGTGGACAAACCAGAGAGATTTAGTATGAGGAAGTGAAAAGTTTTCAAAAGCAGGACAGCATCTGTGAAAAATAATGGAATCAGAATTGTAACATAGGTGTAAGAGTGGAGTAGAAGTCACAGCTTGGATTT
>JASAND010021083.1:0-27655 GCA_030248195.1 Trissonchulus latispiculum | reverse complement strand
TTCACAGGATCAGTTCTGTTGTTGTTGGCCTTTTAAAGCAGTTTTCTGGCTTCTCTCACAGCCGTTAGCTCGCTTCTTTTTTGAAAATCTTCGTTACAATATAACAGGAAAAACTCTTTCGGTTATATTGCAACTAGATTTTAAAAGATCTGTTGGATCTCCAACGCCACAGATCTTCCCGGGCGGGGATAATGGGTGACCCTGGACCCGACGGGGAGGCCCTGGAAAGCGAAGATGGACAATTTAGTAGAAATACGGATCAGGCGGAAAATACGAGAATTGAACTTTTGGAGCGGACAGGGTATCTGGCTATCCCAGATGACTATTCCGATGAACCGACGAACAGTCTCATTGAACTTTTGGTCGACAACAATGAAGAAGCCTCCTTCCCGAACTTCGTGCGGCGGGCAGGCAAATACCATCTCAAGCTGATTTTTGCGGATAAATCACAACGGGACAAGGCAGTGGCGGACGGAGTTAAGATTGGGCAGATTTTGGCACCTCTGGAGATCCCTAGGGAAGAGGAACGACGGCGTCTACAAATTCGGCCCATTTTCCTGTATGACATTCCTATAACGGACTCCGAAGCTCACATCACCCAGTGGATTCGATCAATGGGTTTTGAGGTGGCTGGCCCCTTTAGGTGGACCTACCACAAAACACCCTCGGGAAGAAGAACTCCAATCAGGGATGGCGGCCGCTCTGTCCTGGTAAAGGTGGAAAATATGAGGCAAATACCTGGGTACGCCCCGTACATTGCAGAGGGATCGGGAACCGTCCAAAGGGCCCAAATTTGGTATCCAAACTGGGGGCGTTGGTGTCTGCGGTGTTTCCAAGAGGGGCATTATAGGCGGGACTGTGAGAATCAAGAGGCAATTCCCAAGCCCGGACCAACGTACGGGGGCAGACCTGGAAGGCGGTGGGAAACCGTTCGCCCTCTGCCTATCCCAGAAGGTGCATTCGGAGCATCAGTCCAAGAATTGGAAAATGGGAACCCACCGGGGGAAGACGGTCTCGTGAGTCTGGGAAAGCCGGATTCTCAACGACGTGACCTCTCGACGGAACCGATGAACGGCGTATCTTCTGTGGCACAGCCGGATCACCCCGAGCCAGGGGGTCAAGGGGAATCGGAGGACCAACCGACCTCGTCCCAAGCTCAGGGAGAAACGGACTGGGAACTGATCATGGCATCTAAAAGCGCCCATTATGCGAAGACGTACAATTCCTCTGTGGTCCCTTTCTTTACCAGTCGATTCCCTTTCAGCAACCATTTCGACTCCCCATTCGAATTGGACGGCGAGAAACTTAAAACTTCGGAACACTACTATTTTTGGCGCAAGGCAAAGTTCATGGGAGATGAAAGGTCTGCGGCTCTGATCTTACTTGCTGCTACTCCTAGCAAAGCGAAGGCCATTGGTGGTAAGATAGAGATAAATCTGAATAGAATCGATGCTTGGGAAAAGGAGGTGAAATATGAGGCCATGTGGACTGGAATCCAGGCCAAATTCAATCAGAATAAGGAAGCAAGACTGGCGCTACTGTCTACCGATGGGCACCGACTCGTGGAAGGGAACATCAACGACCGATTTTGGAGCTGCGGCCTCCCAATTTTGGACCCGAAAATTAGGGATCATCGAAAATGGGTCGGGAAAAACGTTCTGGGCGACATGTTGACCATGTTGCGAATCAAAATGCTGCAGGTTCCGGCGTTACGACAGGAGCTCGCCGACCACTTTAGACCTGTCGGCACCTCCACCAAACGGCCCAGGACCCCCAGTGAAGAATCCCGAGATAAGCGGCTGAAATGAAAAGCTTCAATTTCGTTGTGCTATGCTTCATAATTATGGCTCCGATTACCCTTGTTAGCATTAATACAAATGGATTAATGAGAAACTCTAAGGTTGATCAGCTTTTTGTAAATATCAAACGAACGGATATAATTTATATCCAAGAAACAAATTTTACTGGAGTGAACCTTTATTTTCAGAAAATTATGAGCCCCACCTTCAAAATTTTCCATTCGTATCGCAATGCTAACAAGAGTGGCGGAGTATGTATTTTGGTTAATCGTATGCTTGCTGGAGTTTTCGATGTGATTTATGAAAATGAAGGGAGGGAGATAGCAATTAGAGCTAAAATTGGGGATCGGGAATTTTTCTTGATCAACATTTATGCCCCAGCGGATTTTAATGTGAGATCTGAATTTTTCCGAAAACTGCTAGAAAAGCTTGAATCAAAAGTGTCAGATGATGCCACTGTGTTTTTGGCAGGCGATTTTAATTTTGTGCAGAATATTCAGCTGGACAGAGATTCCGCAGCTGAGTCAGAACATACACTGAGACATGCCGTTAAGGGGAGATATCAACTTAAAAGCATTCAAGAAAAATATAGCTTAGTAGACGTTTTTAGAGAAAAGTATCCTGAAAAGAAAGAATTCAGTTGCACAACCCGCTCCTGCAGAAGCAGGTTAGATCATATGTATGTCGCTGCACGCCACGTTGGTGCTTTTATATCAGTTCAGTACATTCCAGTGACTTTTTCAGATCATTGTATGTTGACTGCTAGATTTGTCGATAACTTGTTTTTTCAGCAGCGAGGGCCGTCGTATTGGAAGATGAATGCTGCCGTGTTTTGTGATAATTTTTTTGCATTAGATTATGCAATATTGCGGTACGATGCCCAAAATTTGTTTGCTAGATCAGTGACTATGGATGAAACTCTCAAAAATTGGTCTTGGTTTAAATCGGAAGCGCGAAACTTGTTTAAATTTCATAGCAGATTAATTGCGCAAGGGAAACGTAGTCAAAAGCAGGTTCTCGAAAATCAACTGAAGGAAGCGCAAGCACGATCTAATTTTTGCGAGCAGGAAAACTTGAAAGCAAAATTGAGAGAAATAGAGTTGAAGGAAATAGAGCAAAGTCTTGGGAGAGCACATAAGCTTGAAAACTTGTGCGACGTAATCTCGATTTTGACCGCTAAAAAGATTGAGAAAAAAGAAGGAGAGAAGCGTTACATCTACTCACTTAAGACGGAGTCGGGATCAGAAGTATACGGAAACGCGAAAATTATTGCAGAAATGAGACAACAATATGCAAATTTGTTTAGCAGTAATGGAATTGATTCAGCGAAAGTTATTTCTTTTCTGGAGAGCACTCAAACTGTAGTACCGGAAGACACACGAAATGATCTTGATCAAGAAATTTCGGTCGAAGAAGTTGAAAAGGCGATCAAACAGTTCGCCCTAAAGAAAGTCCCGGGAAAGGACGGACTTTCCATAGAATTTTACCTTTCTTGCATGGAATTGTGCGCTCCATGGTTAGCTAAAATTTTCAATTCAATCTTGCAAACTGGAAAATTGCCAGAGGACATGTACATGGGAATTATCTCCCTTTTGTACAAAGGAAAAGGGGACAAAGCTGAACGAAAAAATTGGCGTCCACTAAGTATGTTAAATGTGGACTACAAAATTTTCGCTAAAGTATTAACTAATCGACTTTCAATGGTAATGCCTTTTTTAATAAAACAAGACCAAACTTGCGCTGTGAACGGCAGAGACATTAGAGATGGAATTTTAAATTTATTGGGAACTTTGGATTATGCTAAGCACAGAGGAAAACCATGCATTTTCCTTTCCGTAGATCAAATGTCAGCTTTCGATCTTGTAGAATGGGATTTTCTCAAATTAGTCCTACAAAAATTTGGTTTCGGACCAAAATTGAGGCGATGGATAAGCGCTATCTACAAGGAAAATAGTGTCCAAAGTTCACTCCTAGTAAACGGTTATATGTCACTGCCGTTCAAGCTGGAACGGGGTTTAAGACAAGGCTGTCCCTTGTCACCCCTACTGTACGTACTATGCAGTGAAACTTTCCTAAATCGTATCAGAAGAAGTCCCTCTATTCGAGGAATAACCGTTTTGGGCCGAGAAAACAAAGTTACAGCGTACGCTGATGATACAAATTTCACACTACGAAATTTTGAATCCGTAACAAAAATTTTTCGAAAATACAAAAAGTTCGAACGCATTTCTGGAGGGAAGTTGAAAATCGAAAAAACAGCACTCTTGCTCTGTAATGGGTTTAGACGTCAAGACGTTCCTCCCGAATTTAGAGCGTATCTGAAGACGGAAGTTAAAGTGTTCGGTATCTATATCTCTGAAGATGGGATACAAAATCAGAAAACTGAAGAAACTTTTCAAGAAATATTAGAGAATTTGAAGACTTTGACTCCGCCAGTCAGGTCTTCAGTATATGCCAGAGTGGCCAGCCTAATGACTTATATCTTCTCTCAAGTCTGGTATGCAACTTGGTTTGTCAACCCCTCCAGAAATGTGATTGAAGGTTTTAAAAAATGTACACAAACTTATATTTGGCATCCACTCAACCGAGGGGTTTTCAATACTGAATGTGCCACCCTGCCGAAAACAAAAGGCGGAATAGGCTTTCCAGATATAGAGCTCCGTATTTTAAGTCAAAGATTGGCTATCTTAATTAGAAGAAAGCTGGGAGTGGCACAAGCGTGGCATCAAATTTTTGACTTTTTCTACGGTCAAGTAGAATACAAGAGTATGCGAGCTACAAATTCAGCACAAGTCCCAAATTTTTATAAGGAACTTCGGAAAGCAACACTGATGCTAAATTTGGAAATTAATCCGAACTCAATCTCGTTAAATGGAGTTCAACATACAGCTGCTTCAGTTAAAGTCAAACAGCTGTACGAAGCGCTAGTGTTGAGAAAATTTTCTCATAAAGCAAATTCAAGAATAGAATACTGGACCGAAAAATTTCCAGCGATTCCCAGAGCGGACTGGGAATACATCTGGGGTTCGATGAAGACAAAATTTGTAGAGAGTATTGCACTGGACACTCATTTAAAACTTGTTCACAACGTCTTTCTAACAAACAAGCGATTACATCAAATAAACAGTAATCGTTCAGAAAATTGTGATTTTTGTGCTGAAAATTTGCAAATTTCAGTTTCTGAAGATATTTTTCACGCATTCGTTGAGTGCCCTCGAATTCTATCTTTTTGGGGGAGAGTGAACGTCTTAATCAAAGTAGTGTCTCGGCCTTCGCAACAATTCGCCCAAAGGGATCTGACAAATTATGAGAAGCTCTTAGGAATTGTGGTTAGAAGAAATCCAAAACTGCTCAAAAATTTGAACCTGCTAATTCAACAGGCGCAATTTGCTATTTGGTATTCAAGAACTATTTACAAAAACTCTAAAAGCGTAGCTGATGTTTGGGATATTTTTGTCAGGTCCCTTGGACGAATAGCCCGAAATGCGAGTGCTTGGCTCTATGAAAGTTTTGTTAATCAAAAGTTATCCGGGGATTTCGGCATTTTTGAGATAAACGATTATGGAATACTTGAGCTGAAAGAGTAACTATCTGACTTGGCTCAACAATAACGATTAATAAGAACAGTTTCTGGAAAAGAACAGAAACTGATAACTGTGTTTCTTTAGATAGAATGGAAAGATGAAATCAACCCGACCTGAGTTAAGTTGTGTGCCATCGGAATCTAACTTACGTCAAACTTTGACTCCACTGAAGTGACAATTAATAACAGGCAATAAATCCATATAAGCCTATTTTGGTTTAAAAGGCTGTTACATAAGTTAATCGATCATGTCCCAAAGCAGATAGCACTTAAATATATAGTCGGTAAATCTCGCTGCTACAGGCGAACATGCAAATTAGATTCCATACTTTCATTTGCATGTTGTCCTTTTTCAAAGTAACTGGCATTTAGAAGCAAAATGAAAAGGCATTGGTTTTCGAAATCAAGAAATACATGCAATCACGAGGTCCATTTTTTTCGGAACGTAGGATAAAAATTCTACGATAGCAGTTATCTTGTAGTCAGAACATAACTAAATCTAATATACTGTTATAAACTGTATTTCAGAATGAATTTGTAACAATTATTTGATACTAAGGAGTTGATGTAATCTCAGCATAATCTCTGTGTGATCAAATTTTGTGAAATGTTTGATATAATTAGCTCAAGATCTTTAGTAGTACTCTACCTGCAAAGTGTAAATCGTAAATCAGTTACATGAATTTTTATTTATAACTGTTTATCCGTTAGTCCGTTTGTCCGTGTGATTTTCTTGTCAATAAAACTATAGATTCAGGAGCTCCAGAGATTAGTTCTCTCTGGGTAAGAGCGCTCACAGCGCCCATTGGCTCTCTCCTGTTCGGACTAAGGCTACGGCCTTAGTGACTGCAGGCAGGCGTTTTTCATTATTTCTTTATGATTAATGCCTTGTATCCTTCGTGGATCCGCCTGCTGGCCAGCGTTTACTTCATTTTCTTGACGTAAATGCTGTTTGTATCTCTTCGGAGATCCGCTGGCCACTGCAGTCCTCTTTCTGTGCATAGCACAGTCAGAGAGGTTTTGATAAAACCTTCTCTGGCTATGTTGCAGCACAGATAGAGCCGAGCTGGCTGTCCTTCTTGGACAACCAGGCAGGAGCTCCAGAGATTAGTTCTCTCTGGGTAAGAGCGCTCACAGCGCCCATTGGCTCTCTCCTGTTCGGACTAAGGCTACGGCCTTAGTGACTGCAGGCAGGCGTTTTTCATTATTTCTTTATGATTAATGCCTTGTATCCTTCGTGGATCCGCCTGCTGGCCAGCGTTTACTTCATTTTCTTGACGTAAATGCTGTTTGTATCTCTTCGGAGATCCGCTGGCCACTGCAGTCCTCTTTCTGTGCATAGCACAGTCAGAGAGGTTTTGATAAAACCTTCTCTGGCTATGTTGCAGCACAGATAGAGCCGAGCTGGCTGTCCTTCTTGGACAACCAGGCAGGAGCTCCAGAGATTAGTTCTCTCTGGGTAAGAGCGCTCACAGCGCCCATTGGCTCTCTCCTGTTCGGACTAAGGCTACGGCCTTAGTGACTGCAGGCAGGCGTTTTTCATTATTTCTTTATGATTAATGCCTTGTATCCTTCGTGGATCCGCCTGCTGGCCAGCGTTTACTTCATTTTCTTGACGTCAATAAAATTATATAGTAAGCAAACCGCGAGTAAATTGGGAATTTTTAGGTAGTTACACACTTTTTTCTGAAAAATAGCAAAAAATTTTGGAGAGGTGTGTAACGTTACACATATATAAGCCGTCGGCGAAAAAAACACTGCCTCAGACCCGCCTGACCCACTGACTGGCTGTTAGGCATGACCCCGACCCTCCGGACCCCTGGGGAGGTCTGGATCACATATGTGGGCTAAAGCCACATAAAAACAGATGCCAAATTTGAATTCTACGCCCCAGAAAACCTACATAGGCGAGTTTTTAGGCTTCCTGGACCTTGAAATAAAATTTTTGACCAGTCACGTGACCCAGACCAAGGTCACGTGACCCTGGGCCAAGTCACGTGACCAGTCCAGATGCGAAATTACTACGCCAAATTGTTTGCGCTGTGCTTACTAGAGGAATAGAACACCAAACAAGTGGATTCCTAGCTTCCTGCAGTCAATAAGCAGTGTCAAGAAAATTGGTCATGGTAGCCACTTTGGACCCGGGGGCCGAGAACCGAAATTCGAAGTTAAGCCTACCCAAAAGAAACTTCGTGGTCCAAATTTTTTTACATAATAACTCTATGGACTATTCTCTATTCATACATGAAAAGAAAATTTTCATAGCTGTATCCTGAGATTAGATCCATGGGTGATTTTTTTTGCGAACCCGTGATTTTTTTCTGAATTCGTTAACAAAAAATCACAACAATTTTTTATTACTCTCGCTACACAAGAGCTATCGGCATGAAATTTGCACCATATATATATAGAGGGGATCATTACCAGTTGATGATTTTTTTATTAACCTTGCTATATCAAATGAAAGGCAGGCGGGTATTCAAATGCAGAAAAATGAGAAAAAATGGAAAAAGCCGAAAAATAGCTAGAAATGAGTCCGCATTTTCGTATAAATTTTCCATTTTTGTCTGTAAATGTTGTAAAGAATTATATATGGGTCTAATGGGTCTAATAGCAAAAAAATTTATCAACTTCTGGACGGCTCCACCCCAGACCTTCCCCCCCCCTTCCCGGTAGACAAAAGTTTCTCTTGGGGGCTGCACCCGCCATCACGAAACCCTGGATATGCCAGTCCCTCAAAGCAAAATTTATGTCCATACCTTCATTCGCTTACGTACTTGGCGTAACTCACAAGACTTGTCAGCAAAAATTCCTACTTTTTTCGGATAATTACTACTTTTCCTACTTTTTAGGATATTCCTACATCTTGTCCTACTTTTTTGATTTTGGGTAGTATGAGACCTGGAGGAAAAAAAGTCGATTTGAGGAGAGGGATAAGAAAAATGTTCGAGAGGGGGGTCGGCGAAAATAGCGAATTTTAGCAATTTTCATTTAGCAATTGCAAAAGTTTAGGTAGGGGGTTGAAACTTTCAGGGGGAAGGATTGGCCATAGTTCCACCGGAAATTTTGGTTTGGGGGCAAACTTCGGAAATTTGGTGGTCGACCACCGAAATGTGATGGGGAGTATATACGTAGGTGTTATTGGGGGCGGGGGGTAACCCCCCCAGCCATTTTTACACCCCCCCCCCCCCCCCAAATTTTTGGGGCCCCCTGCCCCCCCCAACTGGGGGGAGGGGGATAGTCGCGCCGATGGCGCGAAAAATTGGCCAAAAATTTGGGTATTTTTGGGGTAAATTCCGCAATTTATTTCAAAAAAGTCCAAATATTTGGCTTAAAATGTTTATTATTGCGAGGAATACACGTTTTTAACGGTTTCATGAAGTTTCTGGCTTAATATTGACCTTATTTTAGACTTAGAAACATGTTGCCAATCAAGTTTTCTAGTTTAAACTAGTTTAAAACCCTTGTCAAATGTCAAAATTACTTCATAGTCGAATGTTTTTTGGCATAGGTGTGTTAGGGGGGGGGTGGGGGGGGACCCCTCCCTTAAATGGAGGGGTCGCCAACCCCCCCCCCTAAAAATTATTTCCTACCCCTCCCCCCAAATCGATTTTTGCAGACCCCTCCCCCTAAAAATTTTCAAACCCCTACCTAAATTTTTGAAAATTTTTAGCTAAAAACTCGAAAATTTTCCAAAAAATTCCAAAAATTAGCGAAAAATTGCTAGAATTCGCTTAATTAAGCTAAAAATAGTTAAAAATAGCTGTAAATTGAGAAAATGTTTCATTTTTTAACGAAAAACCTGCTTTTTTCAAAATTTTTCGCCGACCCCACTAGAAAATTTTTCTTACCCCTCCCCCAAATTGAGTTTTCGCGACCCCCCCTCCCCCTTTTTTCGCCAAACCCCCCTCCCTACTTTTTTCTGAACCCCCACCCCCACTTTTTTCGCCAACCACACCTACGTTTTTTGGCATTAGCAATGGCTGAAAAGGCGATTTTGGACAAAAATAGAAAAATTTTTTGGGGGTTTGGGGAGGGGGGTCGTGGGGGTCTAAACAGGGGGCCCAAAAGGCCCCCCAAAATTCCGGAGAGGCATAGGTGTGGCTGGCCAAAAAATCTGGGGGGGGGGGGTTTCCGACCATAGGTGTAACGGGGATTTGGGTTGGGAGGCCCCCTCCCCCCGGAATGTTGGGGGAGGCCACTTGTTAGACCCCCCCCAATACCCCCACGACCCCAACCCAAAAAATTTTATATTTTTATGTCAAAAATCGCATTTTCAGCCATTGCTAATGCCAACAAACTATGAAGTAATTATGACATTAGACAGGGGTTTTAAACTCGAAAAATGGTTGCCAACATGCTTCTAAGTCTATAATAAGGTCAATATTGAGTCAGAAAGTCCATAAAACTTTTGAAAACGTGTATTTCACGCAATAATGAACAGTTTAAGCCAAAAATTTGGACATTTCTCAAAAATTTTGCCAAATTTACTTTAAAAATACCCGATTTTTGGCCAATTTTAAGGCGCGGACTACCCCCCCCCAAAAATTTTTAGGGGTGGTTTGTAAAAATGGCTGGGGGGGTTACCCCTCCCCAAACCTCCCCCCAATTACACCTATGCCCCCCGCCCCCCCCCCCCCCCAAATTCGGGCGTCGCAAACTTCGAAAAATGACCTAAAAACGCCGAAGGCGCGAAAAATTGGCCAAAAATCGGGTATTTTTAGGGTAAATTCTGCAAAATTTTTCAAAAATGACCAAATTTTTGGCTTAAAGTGTTCATTATTGCGTGAAATACACGTTTTCAACAGTTTTA
Source organism: Trissonchulus latispiculum (assembly GCA_030248195.1). Classification (NCBI taxonomy): domain Eukaryota; kingdom Metazoa; phylum Nematoda; class Enoplea; order Enoplida; family Ironidae; genus Trissonchulus; species Trissonchulus latispiculum. The sequence goes on along the minus strand of JASAND010021083.1, from coordinate 17,460 downwards.
TGGACTTTCTGACTCAATATTGACCCTATTTTGGAGTTAGATAGAATGGTTGGCATTTGGCAATCAAGATGGCAATCAAGTTTTCGAGTTTAAAGGCCCCGACTAATGTTAAAATTAGTTAATGGTTGGATGTTTTTTGGCATTACCAATGGCTGAAAATGCGATTTTTGGCATAAAAATTGAAAAAATTTTTGGGGAGGTTTGGGGGGGTCTTGGGGGGGTTGTGGGAGGTCTAAAAAGGGGGCCCGCCCCCAAAATTTGGCACTAGTCAACCAGGGGGGGGGGGAAATCCCTGGGCTCCCATCTTTTCTAAAAATGTGTCCCCCATCGTCACAAACCCCCAATCTCGATCTCTAGCCCCCAAAAGATATTATTTGTCGCCCCTTTTCTAAAAATAAGACACTGAGAGGGTATATATATACCTCGTCAGGTTAAAGTGAGTATAACTTGTTATAGACGCATTTTTATGCCTTCCAGTTTGTGGCCCCCTATATCGCCCATCCCGTGGAGGGATCAATTTTTAACGCTCTTTCTTTCTTGCTATGCATCCCTGAATAATATTATGATGCGCTCAGCAGAAGTCCATTTTCACAAACTTTTAGTTTTCGCTTACAGCATCGTAATACAGAATATTACAACGAGAACTGCAGCTCCGGTCAATAAAGAAACGTGCCATTTGAAGGAGGAACAACAGCTCAATACAACAAGAAATGCAAATACCCCTCTGCATTTGACAGTCGAACAAAAATAATAAAACAAATCAATCCTTAAGAAAAACCCCAGGCCTAGGCTTAGGCTTAGGCAGTGTCACAACTATTCTGTGTTACAGGAAATTATGGCATTACGTGGACGTCCAAGAAATGTGCGTTTTACGATTGTAAATCCAAACGAAATATTAACGAATAACGACATTATTGATTTAAATCCGACTCTATTTGGCCTCGGACAGACATTAACTAATTATAATGCCTGCATTGAGCTGTGCGCAAAATGGAAACTTATTGCAAACCAAAGGACATGTCCTAGATGCAATCAGCCCATGCATCTATCGCCGCGAACCGGAGACACTCGTACGGACAAATACTTGTGGAACTGTTCCAGTGAACCTGTTTGCAGAAAACGACTTTCAATACGCACTGACTCATTCTTTGCAAAAAGCTTTCTGACTTTACAACAGATTATAATCATTACAGTATGCTGGACATGGAACTTGCCCCAGGAAGTCTGCATGCGTGAGGCAGATATTAGTCATACATCAGCATCAACGTGGTACAACTTCATGAGAGACATCCCTGTACGATTTGACATGCTGCACTGGCACGGTGCAAGAATCGGAGGTCCCGGAAAAATTGTTGAAATCGACGAAAGCTATTTCTTTAAACGTAAATATAACGTCGGCCATGCAGCGGGGGCTCATCACTGGGTCCTAGGAATGATAGAACGAGACACTAAACTTTGTCTGATTTTCCCTATATATACGCAACAGAAACATTGCCACTATTATTCCGTGCATCCAGCGCCATGTCAAGCCGGGAACAACAATAATGACAGACGCATACGGAGCATAGGTGTACCACCTGTTTGGGTTGGGGGGGGAGTAGAAGGTCCAAATTTGGCTCGGGGGACCCCACCCAAATCCGAAATTTGGGGGAGGGGGACCCCCCCTAAACTGTACCCAAGTTTTTTTGGCTAAAAATGCTCCTTTTTCGATGTACAGTACATAAAACATACTCAAAAGCTTCTGTCGATAGTTTTCGTATGCGAAAATAGGGCTTGAAAATTGACAAATTTGTGCTAAAATATGCCTAAGTTAGCCCAGATTGTGGTTTATAATTGCGTATATTACCTTTTAATTGCTATAAATAACCATCTTTAGCACTTTATATGTGATTTATAGCCATTTTTTCGAATTTTTTTCAAAAATTTTCAGAAATTGCAAAAAATTTTTCAAAAATTTTGCATTTTTTACCTGGTTTTGACCCAATTTTATGGGAGGAGGGGGTTTGAGCTCGGCTTGGGGGGAGTAGTTGAGGTCGGGTAGGGGGGTCTGGCCTCTCCGTGGGGGGGGTCTCACAGGGGGCAAACTGTAGCCTGGTTCACCTATGATACGGAGTATACGTACACGGATTCTCAGCTTACATTCCACAGCCGAGTCCCTATCGTCACAGATACGTAGTTCATGCTGAACATTTCGTCGATCCAGCAAATCACGAAATCCACACACAAACAATTGAAAGTTTATGGGGCTCCCTAAAACATTGGCTACGCACACAAAGAGGGAGGATCAACACAAACGATGTTCAGAAGAAAACTGCTCGAATTTATGTTGAAACGACGTTTCCATATCCACACGTACGGATATCTGATATCACAAATAAATGAAGCATATCCCTTCTAAGGTACTTCTGTTAATATTGTCTACTGCATGCACAATATAGTAGTATATGTCATTTTTTTGATTCATTTTCATTAGCTTCGTCATCCTAAGAACACACGAAACAAGTTTATTGCATAAAGACGACTTTCTGATTCCCCCCCCTGATTGACTTGATCCCAAAATTTGGGGGGAGGGGGCCTCCCCCAATTCAAATCCCCGTTACACCTATGCCGGGGCCCACCCTGGTCTGGTCCTCCCCCCAACCCAACCAAATCCCCGTTACACCTATGGGGGAGTACATACCCTCCCCCCCGAACCCCCCCCCCCGGTCCCGAACCCCCCCCCCCAAATTCGGGCGTCGCAAAATTCGAAAAATGACCTAAAAACGCAAAATCTTCTGTATTTTAACGCTTTTTGTCAAAACAAGACTTGTTTTATAGTTTTAGGCGTTTTACACCGTTTTAAACCGATTTTAAGCCAAAATTTGAGAAAAATTTTAGCAAAGCAAAATTTAGTTAACTTTTGGCCCCAAAAAGTGCTGCTGTAACCAAAACTGGGGAAGGGATAGTCAAAAAATCTGGGGGGGGGGGGGGAATAGTTGGTCGAAAACGAACGAAAATGGCATGAAATTTGCACCACAGCTAGAGAGGGTCAGCAGGTGCGTAGCCAGGAGGGGGGGGAGAAAGAGGAGAATGCCCGCCCCGAAATTGTGTTGCCCCCAGGAATTTTGTCCTGCCATGTGTAAAACGCCCATTTTTCATTTTTCAAAAAATTACCGCGCCTTCGGCGCGAAATAATTGTATTATGAAATTATAATACGTGTTTCGCACTAACAAAATGAATGAGTACCAATTACCCTATTTGGTGTATTTTGACCACCTTCTGCATCTGTTGGGTGCATGAACATGCACTGCGCCTTAAATATTATTGTAATTTCAAAAAATGCTCTGTAAAAATTCCACGAAAGTCACGAAATAAAACATTTTTCAGCTTCTGGGGAGCTCGGCCCCCCAGACCCCCCGAAAAAAGTTTGCATTCCCCCCTCCCGAAATTTTTTCTGGCTACGCTAATGGGGGTCACTTCCGTTCCATACGTACCAAAAGTTTTTCGATCGGATTTCATTTGCAAAATTTTCAGCAAAAGTTCGATTTTTGATTTTTTCGTGAACCTTGCTATAATACCCCTTATGGTGGTAATACCACTACCGGGGTGGACTTTGAACAGATGCTGTGAAGTGTGAACTAAATACTTAATGAATCGGCTTGAAATTTGGCAAATTTGTTGTTGTGTTGTGGCCATAGGTGTAACGGAGATTTGGGGTGGGGGAGGCTCGTGGCGGATCCAGGATTTTGAAAAGGAGGGGGCCCGCTGAAAAATTTTTTCGGGGGGGGGGTAAAATTTGCTTTTTCCGGGAACTTATTTTTACAAGAAAATGAATATTGTGTATGGAAAGATTAGCTCACTTGAAATTGGAAAACAACTACGTCCCTTGAGCGAAGCAAAGCATGGAGAAGTGGCATAACAAGCACACGGGGGGTGTGGGGGGCAGAGCCCCCAGAAGTTGAAAAATTTTTTGAAATTGGAAAAAAATCCGTCATGCAAACTTTTGAAAAGATTAAATAAATAAAATGGAGATGTATACGTATATTACGTATATATATATATATATATATATATATATATATAAAACTATATACATATTATATATATATATATAGTAACTTACGAAATGAAAAACTTGCAGTAAAATAGTATATACGAGAATTGGTGGCAATAAAGAAGACAAGTTACAAGGGCAACAAAGACAATGTGCAAAACGGGGGGGTCTGGGGGGCGGAGTCCCCCAGCCGTTGAAGAATTTTTCGAAATCGTGGAAAATCCAGCAATTCAAATGTTTAAACAGATTAGTTAAGATGAGATGAGTTATTGAGTTGTATAATCGATCAGTGGAAAACCATAACGGGAATTGGATGCTTTTCAGAAGTTTTCACTTCCACGATTTATTCTAGAGCACTTTCAGAAGCTGCCAATTATCAATATTGCATTGCCCATTTATATATACGTTATGAAAGCAAAATAAAATTTGTACATGCTCGTAGTGAAGTTGGTATATATATAGTCATAAAATAAACTGAAGGTGTTGAGTACAATTATATATGTATATACTTACAAAACAGGAAAGGAAACAAAATAGAAGACACTTTAAGAGATAGAAGTTCTGTCACATAACTACGTACGTAATAAAGCAGCGACAGAAGTATAAGTGCGCCGCAGGCGAAAATTTTTTAAAAATTTGTGAAATTTATTAAAATTATGCTTAATTTTCACTCAAAATATGCATATAAACAGCTGAAAAAAATTTTCTTGGGGGGGGCCCGGAATGTCAAAGGAGGGGGCCCAAATCGCAAAGGGGGGGGCCCCAACCCCCCCCCCACCTTACACCTATGGTTGTGGCAAACTTTATCATGTTGTGCATCAGATGAGCTGACCTACACCGCTGCGGGGACTGGCTTGTTGTCCACACAATAGGAAATGTATTAAAAGCTTTAAATTTAAATATCTCCTTCAATCCTTGATGAAATCATTTGAAATTTTCTGTATGTGGTTAGTTTACATATACGCTCAGGCGGTTTTATAGTTTTTCGTAAAAGTGATATTTCCGTTTTTTAGCGTGTTTCGAAAATTTGTAAATTTTATATCTTGCTTAATATTACGTTTTCCCAAAAACCAAGAAAACGGCCAGAGCGAATGCTGATGCAAAACATATCTGCAAAATTTGGTCCAGTTTGACTGAAGGGGTGACGAGAAAATCAAAAACAAAGATTCTGTAATTTTTCTTTGTTTACTTTTGTTTTCGAAATTTTCAATGCTTTCAAGCAGCTGCAAACTGTTTTCTATTACGTAATGCACATAAATAGCGTAACTGGAACCGTTAAAACCCAATAGATTAAATTTTCGGATAAACTGTTCTTACTTTAGATTATGTTTACAAACGGTCAACGTAATTCAGCCACATCTAAAAACACCTGTAACTTTTGATAGAAACCACGTACAGAAGAGATATGCGCATCGTTTTAAGGCGCTTTTCGCGCTCTTTCACTGGTTGAGTCGAATATGTCATATAAAACTTAGATAAAATTTTGGTTATTTGCGCATGCGCAAAGCCATGATGGTAACCAGCCAATTATGCGTTCGCTGACACCAAAGCATTGTGCAAAGATAGCCTGCCATCCTAGCTTACTTCTCCTAAAGTTTTGTCAAGATTTCTTCATTCATACCAAGATCATGCAGAAAATCCCGCTAGTAGTACTACCACCTTATGGTTCGAAAAAACTTTGTCTCCGATTTTTATGAGAAGGCGCCCCAAGGGTAAATCTACGTCGCTGATTTCAAAAATCGAATCGAGAGATTGATCCGATCAATCGAGCGATCAGCGCAATCGATCGATTAAACTCGATGAAAAATTTTTTGTCTCGATTTTCGCAAAAACTCGCCTATAGGGTAACTCGGGGGCGCTGATTCCGAATCTGCAGTAGACAGTTCGACAGTTTATTGCGTGAAGAAAAAACTTAAGCTGAATCCGATTTTTCGAGAAAAAAGCTATTTTGCCTAAAAACGTGTCGTATTTAAAGAAACTTTCTCGGATCTCTAAAATGAAAAGAATTAGTTCCGAAGCCTGATTTTATAGCAAAAATAAAATTTTTTTAACTTCTAGGGGGCTTCGCCCTCCAGACCCCCGGTGCAAAATTTTTACCGCCACCCCGTCACCAAATCCTGGATCCGCCAGTGTATATATATATATATATATATGCATGGGTTTTCGAGGTCGCAGAAAATGGATCTGAAATCCCTTTTGATCATACGTTTTGATAGCTCAGTTTAAGCTTACAGCTTTGCGTAGCCTATACAGAGCTAACAAAAAGCTAAGTCAGCTGTCGTTTTCCACGAACACCGAAAACACCTCAACCTTGCAAAAAGACCAGCCTGAAAACTTTTTTCGGTTCCCAATTCCCATTTGTCCTAGAGGTAAGGTAAAGGTAAAGGTAACCCGAGAGAATTCTCCTACCCTTGTCTAGCGTAGCCAGAAAATAACTTCGGAGGGGGACAAGCCAAAAATGCTCCGAAATTTCCACCGCAACTAGACAGTTGAGTTACTTGACTTAAAGCCGTAGAACAGGAGGTCAAGCATTCGTCTCCACCGTCTCCGATCGGCTGCAACATCAGCGATAATATTGTAGAAGTTGTTTGACCATTGCACTGATCCGTATCCAGCCTTCAAGTGATTATGGTCTTTGACAACAAGACTGTGCTAGGTGCACCGTGCGGCATTACGGGTACAGCGCCACAGTGGTGGCTTTGGATTGCACCAGACCGAGTGGCATAGTCGTGTGGGATCCATCCTAGCGACATGACCGAGCCACCGGAGACGACGACAGCAGCGGATTAAAACCTCAATTGATGGTTGATCGCTGCACAGCCGCCGGTCGGTTGTATTCGGAATTCGCTGCAGGAGGCTAACAGCACCAATGCACTGGAGACATGACATTTGGAATGCCTCGAGGCTGGCAAGGTCCTGCTTGGTTAAAGCCCAGGTTTCCGCTGCGTAGTAGTACGGGAGTGACTGAGGCGTTGTAGACCTTCATTTTGAGGTCCACCGAAAGATCTCTTCTCGGGAAGACGTGCTTCCTTAAGGTGCTGGTATCCTTTTGTGCAGTGCTTTTGTGGTGATATTTCGAAACGCTATAACTTTCGCAATTTTGGGAGTTGGAAAAAGCTTTATACATCGTTTTAAAGCTTATAATCTGTACATTAACATGAGCTTAACGAAACTAGCAAAATTGGCAAAAAATAGCAAAAAATTTCCGACATGCTGACATCTGACAGACTGAATATAGACCAAAAATTTTTGAACATCGATTTCTCAAAACTGCAGAATCGGCCAAAATTTCTTCTTGTGCCATGATATGGAGGACATGTGGGCCGAGGGACATTTTTTGGATTTGGCTCAACAAGTCTCAGTACTCCAGAAAATCCAGCAAATGCGCGATGACACAAAATTTCGCATCTTTCTATTCAGTTTTCTCACAACTGGAGATGTTTTAGCTCAAACCAAGAAAAATGTCCTCCGCAATATGGCTAATTTTCATTCAGCCAAATACCACGCGAATCCATTGGGCAGTTTTTGAGAAATCAATGTTCAAAACAAAATAATCGCAATTTTGCCAAAATGGTTTTTCGGCGAATACCCTAGCTTAAAGCGACGAACTCCAGCGAATAGGTATTGATAAAATGCGCAATTGGGCGGTGTATCGATTGAGTATAAATAAGCCGGAATTGTATGTAAGGTTTGGCAGTAATTTTTAAAAAACTGATTTCGTCAAAAATGGCCATTTTTGGACCCCAAAAATCGTTTTTGGCTTATACTGCCTTAACCACTAGAGATAGCTCAAAAGTTGTAAAAGCAAAAATGTTCATTTTGGTGCCCTCTTTCCAGCCATAACAACCAATCCGGTGTAGCGACTATGTACTGAGAGAATAAGGGCAAAAACCAAAACTTTCTTATCTTTAAACCTAAAAATCCGGGACTGGTCCCAGAATGTTAAAGAGCACGAAAATAATGTATTTGGAAAGTTTCATCCACTTTCATGAAGAATTGAAGCTTGTAGGGTCGAATTTACACAAAGCGATACCAGCACCTTAAGGGGGGGGGGGCCACTAAAGTTTTGCCCCGACTTTGTCCGATTGGCCTACTTTTTGGCGAGGATATAGAGCATGTTTTTTTTTTTTTTTTTTTTTTTTTTTTTTTTTTTTTTTTGGCGTGGTCAAAAAAATATCGGGTACTGAGATCTTAGTCGCCCTCCAGCCGTGTGCAGTCGTCACTTTTATGTGCCCGACCCCCTTTTTTTCACAACTACCAACATAATTAATTAAAAATTTTTGCTGACTGCTAGGCCCAAGTTTCGAAGCTGCCATTTGCAAATATGATTTGGCAAATACCTACCCTACCTGCAGAAAAATACTAGACGTCTGTATCTTATCTGTAAGGGAATACTCTTCAAAGTCGAAGTTTCGGCAAAAAGTTAAAAAGTTCTGGCTAACGAAAAGGAAATTTTATTACTGGTGCGAGCTGTAAGGCTGTAATTAGGCATAAAAGGAGGCCCTATAGGAGTACTCATTTGTGCCAAATGGCAAGAAATTCTGCCGCGTGAAAACATTTTTGTCAACTTTAATCTTCAAAAATTGCCAAAGTCGCCTTTTTTGCCCAGAAATCGAAAAAATCAAATTTTTTGAAATTAAAATTTTTTGAGATATTTGAACTCAACGAGGTCAAAAACACACCCACAAAAGATTTCAGCTCGATTAGTGAAGGTTTGCGACTTCTATGGCTGCAGAAAGGCTCTACACAGGATCCCACAGACTGAAAATGGCGGCTTTGGCAATTTTTGAAGATTAAAGTTGACAAAAAATTTTTCACGCGGCAGAATTTCTTGCCATTTGGCACAAATGAGTACTCCTATAGGGCCTCCTTTTATGCTAAATTACAGCCATATAGCTTGCACCAGTAATAAAATTTTCTTTTCGTAGCCAAAAATTTTTAAATTTTTGTCGAAACTTCAACTTTGAAGAATAATTCCCTTAGATGCAGATAAGATACAGACATCTAGTATTTTTCTGCAGGTAGGGACATATGTGCCAAATCATATTGGCGAATGACAGCTTTGAAGCTTGGGCCTAGCAGTCAGTAGAAATTTTTAATTAATTATGTTGGCAGTTGTGAAAAAAGGGGGTCCGGCACAAACGCGACGGCTGCACATGGCTGGAAGGCAGCTATGATCTCAGTACCCGATATTTTTTTGACCACACCCATGCTCTATATCCTCGCCAAAAAGTAGGCCAATCGGACAAAGTCGGGGCAAGTCCATTTTAGTAGCCCCCCCCCCCCTTAATTGACCAAATGTGCGCGAGGCTTTTGAAATTCTGGCGGTAATGTCGTCGGACGCGGACACCCGTTGGCTGCTGACGATCGGCCCCAAGTATGTGAACATGTTGTCGACCTGTATTGGCTCTTGATTGATGGTTAGCGCAGGTGCGGGCATATGGAAATAAATTGCCCTTGTTTTGGTCGGATTTATCTTCAGCCCCAGCATCTCGACCTTTTTGGCAATTCGGTCCAAGAGAGACTGACAGAACGCTTCATCGGCCTGCGCGATGGCAATATCATCAGCGAACGTACTCTAGGTCTGCCATGGTGTCAGTGCCACTGCACAGAACGCCGTCGGTGTTGTTAAGTCCACAAGATTGAATAGCATCAGCGAAAGGGCGCATCCTTGACGGACTCCAGACGTGATGGGAAATCGACGCGAGAGACGCGACTGATGTCGCACACAAGAAGATACTCCTTCGTACATATCCTTCGTCTATCGATGTAGACCGACGGGATGCCACATTTCTGCAAAAACACACCACATAGACCAGCGGTCTACGCTCTCGAAAGCTGCCGCGAAGTAGATGAAGCAAATCATTGTACCATGACGGAGTCGGCGCTCGATGCATCTTCGCATTATGAAAATTTGACCGATACATCCTCTGCCGGATCGAAAGCCCGCTTGTTGATTCCGTAGGTGGTTCTCGTACAAATCACGCATGCGGGATCGGAGGATGCAGGTCAAACTTTTCCCTGCAATTGACAGCAACGTGATTCCGCTGTAATTGCAGCAGTCGGACTTGCGTATTTCTTTTACATATACACGGGCACAAAACGCCGTCCTTGAAATATTTTGGAACCTTATGATCGGCCCAGACTTTCCGCATCAAGTTTGCGGTGATATGAATGTTGGTATCGTCTAAAGCCTGAAGGGCTTCGGCTGGAATGCTGCAGGTTCCTACCGCCTTCCACTTCTTTAGTCTAGTTATGGCCTTCCGGATCTCTTCACATGTTGGTGGCTAGAGATTCACGTCTGCTTCAACTGAGTTGTGTACGCTTAGGTCTGCATCGCGGGTTGAGGGGCCTGGTCTGTTGTAGAGATCATAGAAATATTCGGCCCAACGTTCGGACTGACCATCGGGAGAGCTTATGGGACTACCACCGGTGTACATTACAATAAATTACATAAAACATAGAGGGAAGGCGGTAGAGACCTTCACGGGTCGAAATTTTCAGGCCCGGCCCGTGAAAATTTTGGGTCGGCCCGGCCCGGCCCGCTCCAAAAAATGTTGACCTCGGCCCGGCCCGGGCCCAGCCCGCTCCAACTGAAGCCCGGCCCGGCCCGTAAGTTTAAAACTGTAGTCAACTTTTTGGTATACAAAAACAGCTTAACATTGACATTTTTCGTCAAGTTTCTGTATTATATGATTTCGGCGCACTCGTCCTTTCTCCCGAACAACACGTAGCAAACAAATTGAACCCCTACAACCCTTTGACGAACGAATTTGAAGTGAAGCCAAGTGCAAGAGTTTTCGTTCAAAATTAAATTATTATTGGCGTAACAGAGTATTATTATTATTATTATTATTATTATTATTATTATTATTATTATTATTATTATTATTATTATTATTATTATTATTATTATTATTATTATTATTATTATTATTATTATTATTATTATTATTATTATTATTATTATTATTATTATTATTATTATTATTATTATTATTATTATTATTATTATTATTATTATTATTATTATTATTATTATTATGCGTAAAAGAAGTACGAACCTATTTAGAAACTTAGAACTTCGCAACTATTATCAACAAAACCATAAAAGCAATCAATATTTATATAGTTGCCGAAAAATGTCAAAGATAAAGTCGCAATTTAAATGATAAAAGACCTCAAATATTTCTGCATGTGGTTGGTGAACTTTTAGCAAATATATATTATTAAAAGGCAATAAATATAAAAAAATGTAGTGAATCTTGGTCGGCCCGGCCTGAAGCCCGGCCCCCTCTTGCATTCGGCCCGCCCCGGCCCGCTCCCAAATTTTTTCTCCTAGGCCCGGCCCGGCCCAGCCCGCTCGATGTTGGGCCCGGCCATTCATATGAGCTTACGAAACTAGCAATATTATCTAAAAATTAGCAAACATTTTCTGACATAACGGCTAAATATAGACCAAAAATTTTTGAACTTTGGTTTTTGAAAACTGCAGAACCAGTCAAAATTTCTTTTTGCGCTATCATACAGAGGACATATGGGCCGACGGTCGTTTTTTGGGATTTCGCTCAGTATCATTCAACGGTTAAGAAAATTCGCAAAATGCACGGAAGCACTAAATTTTTAAACTTTGCACTAAATAATTTTCTCCAAACTGGGTACGTTTTAGCCAGAACCAAGAAAAACTTCCCTGCGCAATAGTACGAATTTCCATTTTGCCAAAAATCTACAGAATCTGTCGAGTAGTTTTTGAGATATCGATGTTTAAAACAAAATAACCGCAGTTTTGCCAAAATGGTTTTCCGGCCAAATCTCTAGCTGTAAGCAATAAATCCGGGTAGAAGGAATTTATAAAATGTGCATTTAGACGCTGTATCGATGGAGCATAAATGCAACAAATTTGCCCTCAAGGTTTGACAGTAATTTTAAAAAACGGATTTCCTGGAAAATGGCCATTTTTGACCCTCAAAATGGTTTTTTGCTTACACTGCCTTTACTGGAGATAGCTCAAGGGTTGTAAACGCAAAAATGTTCATTTTTGTGTCCTCTTTCCAGCCATTACAACCAGTGTCTGGTCTACCTGCTCCAAGCCTAAGCCAAAAAATCAAAACTTTCTTATCTTTTGGCCTAAAAATCTGGGACTGGTCCCAGAATGTTAAAGAGCACGGAAATAGGTTATTTAGCAAGTTTTAGCTATTTACATAAAGGATTAAAGCCGTATAAGTCAAATATACCCGAAAGGAAACCAGCACCTTAACCAGAGATCGTTGGATGGGGTAGCAATGGGATTAGAATAATATGTATGTCAATTGAGGATTCTTTGGGCCCTAATCCCTCAGGCCCTGACCAATTATAATATAAAAATATAAGGGTGAGGCCAAAGGGAGTTTGGCCAGAGCGGGATTAGGACCCAATATACTCATCATCAGGGGGATCCAGTAGTTTTAGTAAAATTATTATATATGAAATCTTTTTAATTCTACTGGTTGGACCAAGCCTCCTCTATGAGACCAGAGTATAGAGAGTTATAATCCATCTCTTTAATAGTGCAAGAATTGTATAAAAGGAACGATTTCAAGGTGGATACAAGTTTGAGAAGTGAGTAAGTATAATGCTGAGTGTATAAGATGAGTGGTATCATTCAATTGGTGAGGGCAGCAGTTTCCACGTGAGATAATTAGAAGTGAAGTGGGTAAGTTGACTAATAGTGGTTAGGTGCTTATAGTGATGGTCCAATTATAGTATAAGTAATGTATTGGGGAAAGTATAAAACAGTGGTCATCTGGCTGATGATGTACGGCTTAAGAATTATTAAGGATGTTTGGGAACGTAAGGATGTTGTGGGAGTGTAGTTATGATTTCTTGGAGGGGGATGTAAAATTATAATTTACAACAGGGTAGTGGTGTAGTTCGAATCGTAATATCCGATATTTGCTTATGTTGGAATGAACAGAAGTTGCAGTCCGAATCACAAGGAGGGGAGTAGCTTAAATTACAATAAGCTTCCCGTGGCTGGTGGCTCTGAGCTATCGGGCGCGATGGCTACTGCGATGCCATTGCTGCTTTTATGTGACAGACTCAAAACAATTCTCTTCTTATAACGAAAACTTCAACCTTCAAAAGTTAACAAAAAGAAAATATGTACGTATGTTCACTATGCCGGCATAAAAGGGGCAGCGGACACTGTCCGCCTTTGACAATTGAGCCTTTCCTCTCCAAAGGTAGTTTCACGCCCAGATAGGAAGACCCGACCGAACCCGTATAGTGATCACCGATCAGCCTTAAAGTAAGAGGTCGCTAGACCGGAGCAGTAAACTGTCATCGATGTGTATATAAAGACAAGGTATAAATCTTTTCATGGTTGGTTTGGTTTAATGGTTTCATGGTATAAATCTTGAGTTGCGTTGCAGCCTTTTGCTTAGGGGGGATTTTAGGAAAGGTAAGACAAAGACAGGATAACGGAAGGAGCCAACCATGGATTTTTCTCAAATCTGCGAACTGGATGCAATGGTGGAGCACGACATACAGGCATACTACCCGCTATCTGGTGCCTGAGAGGATAGAAATGGACAGATGGTTGTCGACCATGACAGGTCAGTGCCGCCTCCAGTGGGACTACCACACCACGCCCTGCTGAGGTGTAAGTGTTTAGCCACCTGCGCTGATTTGAGTCATTTGTCCAGCTTGCCGGCATATAAAGGTGCAGGGGGTGATTCTCCGAATTAGCTTCCTACATCCAAAGTGGATAACCTTCACACAGTTACAGTTATCTGCATTGTGTGTCTCCGCGGAGAGACATCGCGACAGCGGGTGGGAAGTGAAACCTAACTAACTAACTACAATAAGCTTGAGCTTAGTGCTGGAAATAGATATGAGCGTGGATCAAGTCGAGATTTATGATAGATTAAAGTAGCTCGGATTGGAGGGGCCGAAGCCCAAATTACAGAGGGCCGGAGCCCAAATTACAAAGGGGCCTAAGCCCAAATTACAAAGGTGCCGAAGCCCAAATTACAAGGGGACCGAAGCCGCAATTACAAGTGGATTAGAGCTCGAAGTTTTTGTATCATAAGAGTCGAGTGGTAACATGAAGAATTTAGATATTCTGTCAAAATGGAATTTGGCACGGTCATATAAATTTCATCTGGATGTTGAAATCTTTGTGACATTTGGTAAGCGAAGCAAAGATCAGTTATGAGAAACTTTTTGAAATATTTTTGCCGAATAATAACACATTTTTATCGAAATTTTGAAGGACGAAGTTACGCATAATTCTGGGACAATCTAGTTCAGTTCATATACGACAATTCGCAGTCAATGCATATGTAATAACTATAGAACCATCAAGTAACACAGTGACTATATAAAACAAATTATTTCAGGAACTAACGTTTACTGGCGATTAGTGAAATTAAAACAGTACTATTAGTGAAAAAATTTTTAAACAAAATCGGTAAAAATTACAAGTAAGTACTTTCAAATAGAATTAATACATGCATACATACATACAGACATACATACATACATACACATACATACATACATACATACATACATACATACATACATACATACATAAACACATACTACGAGCTAATAGTACAATTCCGTTATACATTGTATCAGTAATCGATTGATTAAAATCAAAATGAAATTCTATGCTGATCAGTTAGGTGAGATTCAGAGTCTAGAAGTGAGTTTAATGTCATAATTTAATGAGTAGATGTAGGGGAGGTAAAAGTACGCTTAAGGAGGTTGTATATTATCTACCTTAATAATTCCTTCTTTAGCTTGCAAAATATTAGCATTTCTGGCGTTGTACAGAACTCTAGATGTTTGCGTTCAGCGTCTAGAGCTATGGCAAACTGCCTTCGTAACTGGATACATTTGGAGCCAGATCCTTTTCTTGTGGTATTAAGTTGTTTCAGCTTATTAGCATTGGCGAAGATTTTGTGGATGACTTCTCTGGAGTAGAACGCAGAGTTCAGACGTGATTTGGAAGGGTCACCTAACCAGTGCATAGTCTCGATATCAGTCAGCTTGATCTTATCCGAATCTCCCGAAAAAAGCTGCTCATTGAGGAAATCCACCAATCTTTGTTTGAGAACTGACCTATCTTTGGAGTTGGAGATGTCGAAATTCTCGACTATGAGGTTACGCTGGCGACTGCGTGAGGACTCCAGACTGAGATCGACTTCTAAATTGGTAATGTGGCCAGCATTGACCGAGACGGCTCGTTCGATAGGCTGCAGACGAACTTGAATGGCGGTAGGCAGATCATTTTCCATTTCACTGTGTAGTAGTTTGGTGCCTTTTTCTGAGTTGTCAATTCCGGATGATGGAGTGCTAGGATTGCTGAAATGGAGGGAAATTACAATTATGGTTTAGAATTAAGGTGAAGTGCCAGGAGCAAGAAATATATAGGATACCTTGACGAGTTCAAGATAATATAAAGCAAGCAGTATTAAACTGACGGATAGTGGCAGCTTGATTTAGATCAAACTCAACGAATGCTTCATGTTTGATGTATTATTATTCAGAAATTTATTAGTTAGGTTAGAATTATTTTTAATAGAGTTACGTAGTATATTTTTGATTATCCCATTAGAGTATTCTCTGTTTAGCCCAGGTTATTTTTAATTTAGTAAATACATGAGCAAAGTCTACATAGTTATCGCATTTATATCTATTGCTCTATTTACTTGACATTTAATCGTATTATAGATAATCCTACCTGAAATATTTGATGACGCTGTTGGAAATCTATGTATTACAAAGGGAAAATCAAAAGCAAAATTTTTTTAGTACAAGCTTCTAACAAATTTATTATCTTTAATTTGAACGTTCAGGTCGGGCAGACTAGCAGCGTCAGGGCTAGAATTTACTTTATTTAGTTCTAATTCTGGAGGACACAAAAAGTAGGAAAATTCAGAGAAAAGGAAGTCAAGAGAATAGAAACCAAGAAAATAAGGAAAATTTCAAAGAACGAGAAGTTCAAGAGTACCAAAAGGTACGTATGCAAGAAATTTTAAAAATCAGGATGTCGAAATTAGGAAAATACGTATTGTAGCGTTTAAAGATTCAACGATATGAATTTGAAAGAATGAGAAAAACCCACAAAACTTATGAAATTTAATCTAAAAGAAAATACGTATATACGTATACAAGGAAATCTAGGAAAATTTATGAAAAGAAATTTGATTTACCCAAAACAGTAGAAACCAGGTTGGTGCCAACAGTGTTACACACAAAAATATAAGCGCCTAAAATAGTAAAAACAAAACAAGATTAAGAGCTAAAACAAAGAAAAAGATGAGATCATTCTAGAACAGAAGCTACAAATGAACAAAAGACATAGGTGAGGCATACAAACAAAATACAAGAATACAAACAATACAATACAAAACTAGGTGAGGAACGGCTTAAGACGATTTACATGGATTTTCTCAGTAGGGGGGTCCGTTTTTGTAGTAGACTGAATTTCAACATTTGGAGGCGCAAGAACTTTGACCACCCGAAACGGGCCCTCGAAGACTGGCAGGTATTTGCGGCTTGCACCCTTTGGGATATTCGCCTTTGCAATATCTTTCCAAACTAACATGCCTTCTTTATAATCAACTTTCTTAACATTCGCATCGTAATCATCTTTACGCTTTTTCAAGATTTTCTCCATATGTTCTTTCAATAAATCACGAGAAAAACGCAAACGTTTACGCAGATCTTGTACGTACGATGAGTTGAAAGGTCTAGTTGTAGGATCAGGCATTTTCAAAAAGTTTTCAGAAAACAAACGAGGGTCACGTCCGTGTAGAAGATAGTACGGAGATTCTCCGGTAGAGGCATGTGGGGCTGCCCGGTATACGAACAGCACCCAAGGGAGAAGGGTGTCCCACTCCCGCTCAAAAGCTAACATACATTTGCGTAACATGCCTTTAAGGGTGCCATTGAGTCTTTCGCAAGCACCATTCGACTGTGGGTGATAAGCAGTAGTACGTACTTTTCGTGTTCCCATAAGTTTACAAAGCTCGTCCATAAGAGTAGAACAAAAAGGGGTGCCCCGATCAGTTAGAATTTCACGAGGGGCCCCATGAACAGCAATAATTTGTTCTGCCAAAAGTTTTGCAATAGTGTTGGTCTGTTCATTAACCATAGCGAAGGCCCACCCCCACCGCGTCAGAAAATCAACCATTACTAAAACTTTGCAATGACCCACCGAAGTAGTAGGAGCATGCATGACATCCATGCTGATCCTCTCAAATGGTGCCTCTACCGGAGTAAAAAATTTCATGTATGCTTGAGGCTTGCGAGGACCAGGGTTGCAAGCCGCACATACCTGGCAGCATTCGAGGAACCGTGTGACATCACGAGACATAGTTTCCCAATAATATCTAGCGGCTATTATTCCCATCATTTTTGCTCGCCCAACATG
>JASAND010021082.1:0-10524 GCA_030248195.1 Trissonchulus latispiculum | reverse complement strand
TTGTACTTCGTTCAGTTACGTGTACTTGATTTAGGATTGAGACTTCAACAGATAATTTCAATTTTTAATTTCGTGGAAAAGGTTTGAGAGAGCAGCAAGGTAGTGGAGAGTTGACAGTCGCATCGGTGAATATCAATCTTATCAGCTTTCTCTCCTATACGAAATAACAAAACAGAGACAAAACAAGGATATGAAAGAGCAAAGATTATACTGAATTAGTAAACAAAACTACTAAACCTACAAATCCAGTAACTAAAGATAAACTAAGGAAAGGGCGCTTATGCAGGGAAAACCTTGGGTAAGAGGTGGGAACCCCTTGATTTACTTATCAAAAACTTAAGTGGGTCGTATTGAATAGTTTGACATGCAATGTGGCATGAGATTAAAAATCTATACATGGATTTCTTGGTATCGGTATGGTGTTGTGTGTTTTATAACTAGCAATACGCCTTTCATATAAGCTGTTTTTATTTTAAATTTTATTTTCATGTAGAACAGAAAACTGAAAACTTTACCCTAAAAGCGATCATTACCAGTAATTACGATTATCGAAAATTATACTGAAATTTAATCCAAGAGAAAATTTATCCAAATCCATCCAAAATTCTTCTTCTTTTGTGGGGCTCCTCACTCACCGAACTTCCTATTGTTTGCAGGATTTTTTGATTTTTGCGTAAAATTCTCACGCGCTGTATGCAGTCAGGCATGAAATACAGGCGCGTCGCGAGGGGGGGGGGAATTCCTATGGAAATTGTAATCGAACCCTCCCAGGATTTTCTTCGTGCCATGTGGAAAACGCCCATTTTCAAAAAATTTTCGAGCATTCGGCAGGAAAATCAGTGCATTGTACCATCATAATACGTATTTCGTAGCCCAAAATGAGAACCAACTACCAAATACCCTACTTTGACCAGCGTTTATATACATCATTTGGGTGCATCAACACGTGATAGGGCCTTAAGTATTTTTAATTTCAAAGAATGCTCTATAAAAATTCCACGAAGGTCACAAAATAGAAAAATTTCTCAACTTCTGGAGGGTTCCGCCCCCTGACAATTTTTGCATTCCCACCTTGAAAATTTTTCTGGCTACGCTAGTGCCTCTGCATATCTATTTTGCGTCTGCTATTCATAGTTTGACATTATAATTCAACGAGCACGGTGCGTAAAATGAGCCTAAGACTCTTTATAATCTGATTTTGAAACTGTTAGAAACGCATTAACTCGACGTTAAGTGCTTTTATTGCGTTTATAACGCGGAGAAGCGATTTTTGTAAATTTACGCGTCGAAATTAAAGATATGTGATAGGAATGTAAATTGTAAAAAAGTAAAAGTATTAAAAAATTTTAATTTACATTAAATTTATATAATTCATTAGTCATTACGTGGTTTTCAGACTTTTGAAGAGGTTTTTTTACACTTTTTAACACTAGCTTTGTAGTTTTAACACTTTAACACTACTTTTTTGTGGATTTTAACGAATTACAGGTTTTTTAAAGATTTAACATATTTTTAGCCTTCATAATATTTCCAAAAGTTTGATTGAAAATACCAATAGTTACCGCACGATGGGCACCGGAAAACCCGATAGGTTCAAATATTTACGTGAATTTCGCGAAATTGTTGAAAATTTTCTGAAAGTTTTCGAAATTATATATTTGAAAAATTGAAAACATTCTAAAAATGTTTGAAGCGGTCTAGATTTTTATTTGTAGCTTTAAAATACTGTTTAACTCTTAAGCGCTCCAGAAGCAGTCTAACGCCATTGGGGTTGTCGATGAAACGAAAAAACACTGGAAAAGCCGAAAAAACTAGTTTTCCGCATTTTTTCCGGAAAAACCCAGCCCAGATTTACCATTACTTTGATTATGTCGGGACACAGGGCCCTTGTTGTCGGGCTTGAGTCCAGTGCATCGCTGGTTTTAAGGTCCTGGTACCCCAAAAATGCTCCAAATTTACACTAATTTGATCAAAATTTAATAATACAAAACCTGGAAAATTGTCGCTGAAAACCTTGAAAAACCTGGAAAAACCTGGAAATTGAAACTGAAATGTCTGCATGAACCCCGGTTGTCGGAAGGGCTTTCTTCCTATCATTTTGAACCATTTTGATGAATCTCTTTGTAACATTTCTGGTTCTATTATTTTCTGTTGTTCTGTCTGTTTCGTTTCAGGGCCCACAATTGGTTCAAGCAGGATCTGCTGGCCTACGGTTTCCGCCGGAACGGGACGAGGACACCTCCGTGGATTGATTCAGATTCCCGTTGGTGAAGTTTGTGAGGGTTGGTTAAATTAAAGAGCCCGAAAAACGAGACGGAAAATTGCCGAAAAACGGAAAAACATTTTTCATTTTTTTCCAGCATATTTTTAGGGGGGGGGAGAACTAAATTCCACACTCCTCATAAAACTATGCTCCGCAAGGTGTGAGAATTCAGTCTGGAAGAAGTCACATGCACTACTAATCTAGTCTATGACACAATAACTCCATTTCCGTACGGCATAATAATTTTTGAATTATTGGCTACCATGTTGGATTTATACGTGGAATTCATATGCTTATTACATATATATATATATATATATATATATATATATATATATATATATATATATATATATATATATATATATATATATATATATATATATATATGCCGGAAAAGAATGTCGGGTCGAATTTACATTATGTATTGTATTAATGGTTTTCTTATTAATTTTCTTATTCACTGGTGACTGTTTTCTCGGTTAAGGTGACGGAAAGGATTGAAAGCTGGAATGCGGTACAGTGTCATTTTTCAGTCGGGTCTTGTCAGACTTTGAAAAGGATAACCTCAAAAGTCATTTTTAGCGCTAAGACAGACATTTTGTGTGCTAAACATATTTTAAGCATTCGTCGACTAAATTGCCCAAATTGGCAAATTCTGTATACTTTTGGGGGTGTGCGGAAATATTATGAAGGCTAAAAATATGTTAAATCTTTAAAAACCTGTAATTCGTTAAAATCCACAAAAAAGTAGTCTTAAAAATGTTAAAACTACAAAGTTATTATTAAAAAATCAAAAAATATATTCAAAAAGTCTGAAAACGACGTAATGACTATTGAATTATATAAATTTAATGTAAATTAAAATTTTTAATACTTTTACTTTTTACAATTTGTATCTTACATATTTTTAAATTTCGACAGCTTATTTACAAAAATCGCTTCTCAGCATTATAAACACTATAAGCATAACATCAAGTTAGTACGTTTCTAACAATTTCAAAATCAGATTATAAAGAAGTGTTAGACTTATTTTACGCACCGTGCTCGTTGAATTACTGTGTCAAACTATGAACCCTAGACGAAAAATAGATATGCAGAGGCACTAGCGTAGCCAGAAAAATTTTCGAGGTGGGAATGCAAAAATTGTCAGGGGGGTCTGGGGGAGGGTGGAACCCTCCAGAAGTTGAGAAATTTTTCTATTTTGTGACCTTCGTGGAATTTTTATAGAGCATTCTTTGAAATTAAAAAAACTTAAGGCCCTATCACGTGTTGATGCACCCAAATGATGCAAACGCTGGTCAAAGTAGGGTATTTGGTAGTTGGTCCTCATTTTGGGCTACGAAATACGCATTATGATGGTACAATGCACTTATTTCGTGCCGAAGGCGCGAAAATTTTTTGAAAAATGGGCGTTTTCCACATGGCACGGAAAAAATCCTGGGAGGGTTCACAATTTCGGGGGGAATTCCCCCCCCCCCCTGGCTACGCGCCTGTATTTCTAAGCTCGACTGCATAAAGGCGTAGAATTTACGCAAAAAATCAAAAAATCCTGCAACCAACAGGAAGTTCGGGTGAGTGAGGAGCCCCACAAAAGAAGAAGAATTTTGGATGGATTTGGATAAATTTTCTCTTGGATAAATTTTCAGTATAATTTTCGATAATCGTAATTACTGGTAATGATCGCTTTTAGGGTAAAGTTTTCAGTTTTCTGTTCTATGAAAATAAAATTTAAAATAAAACAGCTTAAGGAAAGGCGTATTGCTATAAAACACACAACACCATACCATACCAAGTAGAAATCTATGTATGAGAGTTTTTTAATCTCATGCCATATTGCATGTCAAACTATCTAAGACGACCCACTTAAGTTTTTGATAGTAAACCAAGGGGGGGATTCATGCCTTTACCCAAGGTTTCCCCCCTGCATAAGCGCCCTTTCCTTAGTTTATCTTTAGTTACTGGATTTTAGGTTTAGTAGTTTTGTTTACTAATCTAGTTTAATCTTTGCTCTTTTCATATCCTTGTTTTGTCTCTGTTTTGTTATTTCGTAGAGAGAAAGCTGATAAGATTGATATTCACCGATGCGACTGTCAACTCTCCACTCACTTGCTGCTCTCTCAAACCTTTTCCACGAAATTAAAAATTGAAACTATCTGTTGAAGTCTAAATCCTAAATCAAGTATATATACGTATATGCATATGAATGCTTGTGCTAATAAATCTATCTATCTACCTATCTATCTATCTGTGAGAGCTGAGCTGAGCTGAGCAGAGTGAAAAGCTGACAATCCGGGCTAAACAAAATCACAATTCGTGCAATTTTTTCAATTTCAATGGTAAATATATATATATATATATATATAAGAAATTTGGTGAAATTTTGAAATCAATCAGCAAACTCCAGGTTTTTCCAGGTGTTTACCCAAATTCCAGGTTTTTCCAGATTTTCCAGATTTTCCAGGTCGCATGAACCCTGGACAACCGACTAAATAGCTGGGTTTTCTCTAGACCAACAAAGTAGTTGGCTTATTTTTACTGGGGGGGGCCCACTCGGCAACCTGCCCCCCCCATTCGAGGTTTCCCCCATACATTTTGACCTCCCCCATAACCCAAAAATTGGCAAATTTCACTATTTTTACCCTAAATTTTCACAAATTTTTCCGTCCTCGACGGAATTTTCGCTAATTTTGGTAAGCTCCCCGTCATCGATGGGGGCAACTTTGAGCCCCCCATCGCTTCCCCCCGCTAAATTTTGGACTAAAAATAAGCCAGCCTACTGTAGGGGGGAGACCAAAAGTGTGAGAGAAGATAAAATGACCGAAAATGCTAGATATACGGTAAAAATAGCCACGTTCTACGTATACTGCGTCAAATAAACAAAACAGTGCTAAAAAACCTACTTTTATTATCAAAATAGGCGACTTTAGACCAAAAAGATACGACGATTCACGATGCCGTAAAAGTTTTGAATAAATGAATGAATAAGTCCCCCCCCTCCAGGGGCGTACTTAAGGGGGGGCGGGGGGGGGGGGGGCCGCCCCCCCCCGAAACCAGATGTAAAGGAAAAATTTTATTGTCCGCGCGCAGCGCGGACATAAAATTTCAAAAATTTTATTTTGAACAAAAATCAACTTTATTTTTGCTTAATTTACCTTTATTTCGGCGTTTTAAACCTTTCAATAGCAACTTTTTTTAAGATTTTCAAAAATTTTCGCGCCGTCGACGTGAAATTTAATGAATTTTTACTTAATTTATGCTTAGTTTTGCTTTTCAAACCCAATTTTCAAAATTTTTCAACTTCTGGGGTGCTTCGCCCCTCAGACCCCACAAATTTTTCTGAGGTCCGCCCCCCCCGCGAAAAAATTTTCTATGTGCGCCACTGCCCCCCTTTATACTAAAGAAAACCCAAAACAGTATTCATCAAGTAAGCCCACAATACAGAATTTTTGGACAGGAAGGCGACAGTATTCGTTCATGCATATCGGAGATACGTTCGAACAGCTAAATGCTAACGTAAACCCGCTAAATCTACATTCGCAGTTAATCCTGACGCAATTATATTATAGTCAGGGCGTATCCGGGGGGGGGGGGATCAAGGGTCTGCGGACCACGTTCCCCTTTTCGGATTTTTTTAATTTTTAGCTATATAAATTGGTGTTGCGAGAATTTGATCTAACTGTGATTGGTTCAACAACTGTAGCAAGTTGTCCCAATGAGATTCTTTGATTACGATGTTCCTCTTTGAACAGCTACAGCTAAAATTCAGTCTTATAATTCTGTTTATTGAATTAAAGCAGCCAAGGCTGCACCCTGCGGGTTCATGGGGTCCGAGACCCCTTTTTTGGGATGAAAAATGAAAAATTTTGGCCATTTTTCTAGCAAAAAAAAGCTAATTTTAAAAAAATTTTCGCGCTTTCGGGGCGATGATTAACTTTTTGCAAGAAATAAACATCCAATGTATCATTTTTGGCAAAAACGCAAACAATCTGCAACTTCTGGGGAGCTCCGCCCCCAGCCAGACCCTCTGTTGCATTCTACTTTCGATCCCCCCCCCCTTTCACAATCCTGGGTGCGGGCCTGAAAACAGCATATTATAAAACTGGCGATGCGAGCGAGCACAAGAAGTGCAGCTTCCAATCGATCCTAACATGAAGTCCAAGTGTCCAGGACCCATTTCCTTTGGGTCAAATTTGGTCAGTTTTTGGAAAAAATTAGATCCGGACCCCCTCCTTTTCAAAATCCTTGATACGCCCCTGAATATAGTTGTGTGCCTCGGCCCCCCCCATCAAAAGCTTAGCCCCAATTTAAATTTTCAATTTTAAACTTTTAAATGTAGTAAGAAATAAAGCGGTCAACGCAAACGAACGTACACAATATCGTGGACAGTTGCCCGTTTCAACGGATCCACCTGCAGCATGTGAAGCAGCAGATTTACCACCGTCTTATTCAGATGGTCAGGAATGGAGAAAATTCCCGCTAAAAATCAGAAAAAAAGGATCACTAAAAAACAGAGACTCAATAAAATGCATTTTCGAATTAGACAAATTCAACTGAAAGTTTCGGCCATGATGCAGGGAATTTTGAAATATTAAATAAGGGAGAGGTGCACTGCACACCACCAGCTTACTGTAAAAAGAGCTGGCTAGAAACATTGAAAGAAGTTGCCAAAAAGATATCCTCGTAATCTAAAGCAATAATGCCACTAAATTGGAGAGGCAAAGCAAAAAAGTGAGAGGGGAAAGAAGGGCACTTGGACATTAACTAAATTGAATTAAAATTTATTTAAAGCGAGTGGAGGAAACTTTTGAAGGACTTGTTGGTTATGGCCTTGGTTTTTAGTTGCCTCCCGAGGTACGCGGGTACCAAGGCCACACCCAGGGGGGTTCAAGGGGTCTGGACCCCCCCCCCCTTTTGGGTGGGTACGGGCCTGGCGGGTACCAATCTCCCTGGTCTTGCTTTTAGAGAGGGATAAAGCCTCAGGTCTTCTTGTACATAGAGGGGGAAGTCTGGGAGGCTCCCACCCCATCAGGCTGGGGAAAAGCCTTTTTTGAAAAAGCTTAAAAGGCTATTTTTGCTGAGCTATTTTTAATAATAATATGCTTTATTGTAATTATAAAATCAGTTTAATAGAAGGGGGAAAAACACCCAGATTACCTGCCCATTATTTAGCCAAAAACCTCTCAGCTACACAAACACTCCGAAAAATTTACAAACTATAATATATGTTATATTTGCATGAAATCATGTATAATACATTTGTGTGAAACCATAGAAACTTACACTTAATCTTTCTGAACAGTGTAGGGACATGCTCATCATCAAATGGTAGCGTTCCACACAGAAGGGCATATAGGATCACCCCGCAGGACCAGATATCAACTTCTGGGCCCGCATACAGTCTATAAACAAACAGAAGTTACAAAATAAAACAACAAAACTAGAAGAAGTATGACCAAAAATGTCCCCAAAGAGAAGGGATATGGGTTATACCATTTATATACATTTTATATACGTACATATTTATATACCATTTATATGCCGGGTTATACAGTGGAATAGAGAAAAAATGTCTAAATTCGATCGAAAATGAGTTAGAAACACATAATTCCAGTTGAGAATTAGTCCCAATCAGGAGGAAACATTGAATTTAGAAAATTGATTTTTACTAATAGCTTATTATTTTATGAGTAGCCAGCACAGGTGGATAAGGAAAGGAGGGGAAACGGGGGGGGGATTCCCCCCCCCTCGGAGAAGTCGTCACAAGGGGTCGCGAAATTGCTCCCACAAGGGGTAAGAAAATCGGCCACAAGGGGTAGGAATATTGCCCAAAAAATAGGTTTTACGACTTTTCCGGCTTCGCCAGAATTTTTAGCTTAAAATCAGTTTTTTGCTTAAAAACCGCCTGAAAAAGTGTTTTGGCTAAAAAATCGCTGTTCTTTGTTAAATAATTGTAAAAATCGCTTTCAAAGGTACCCCCAAGAAAAATCGCTCTCACGAGGGGTACCCAAATTTGCTTCCACAGTGAAATTTGACCTCCCGTTCAGGTATGGTAGCTAGCCTTAGGGCGGTGGGATGGTAAAGCATTTCTACCTAAAAATGACTTTAATCCGTATCTGACAAGATTTATTAGCTCACTCATTCACAACTCATTTCTCAACACAAACTCACTTTCCGGAAATCACTTCCGGTGCGGCATAGTTTGGAGATCCGCAAGAGGTTCGCAAAAATTCACCATCCATCATGATATTGGAAAGGCCTAAACAAAAAGTAGGACCAAAATTAAGGCTGCTTTGCTTTCAAAAGATAGTATTGCAAAACTATACTGTGCGTATACAAGGGATGCACCGGGGTAAGGGTTACCTTGGCCCAGGTAATAATGGGGCCCAGGAATTAGGAGTCCAAATCGAAAATTTTCAAAACGTTTTTCTGAATGCAAAATTTGCAATGATTTTTGGTAAAGAAACATTACTATGGTTGTTTTCATTCAAATCGGTTAGAAAACAAAATGATTTGTAACCCTTTAACCTGTTTTTGACTTTGGAAATTTCGAAATTTTTGCTCAAAAAATGTCAAAAATTTATATAAGGCTCGACCACCGGTGCGTAGCAAATTCTCTGACAAAATAATATGCCTGAATCCTCAGAGCAGATTTCATGGATTACAAACCAGTGCTGACTCACTGAAGAAACCTATAAAAAGTGTAGTATTCCGTGTCTAGTGTTTCTTTGCTCAAAAAAGCAAATAGCATAGAAGTAATTTAAATCGTTGTAACGTCAGTCGTTCTCTTTTCTGAAACTATGGGGGAAAATGCCCTCGACGGGCAACCAACTTGGTAGAATAGGGAAAGACTTGAATGTTAAATACACGGTTCATGGTTTATGGTTACAACTGAGATTCTGCTGAAGCGGAAAAATGCCGTTTCTCAGCGACTAAAATGGCAGAAACCAGCTTTGAGCGCCGAATAGGGAATCTAATCGGCGACTAAAATGAAAGAAACCAGCTTTGTGCGCCGAATAGGGAATCTACTCGGCCACTAAAATGAAAGAAACCAGCTTTGTGTGCCGAATAGGGAATCTACTCGGCGACTAAAATGGCAGAAACCAGCTTTGAGCGCCGAATAGGGAATCTACTCGGCGACTAAAATGAAAGAAACCAGCTTTGTGCGTCGAATAGGGAATCTACTCGGCGACTAAAATCAAAGAAACCAGCTTTATGTGCCGAATAGGGAATCTAATCGGCAACTAAAATGAAAGAAACCAGCTTTGTGTGCCGAATAGGGAATCTACTCGGCGACTAAAATGAAAGAAACCAGCTTTGTGCGCCGAATAGGGAATCTACTCGGCGACTAAAATGAAAGAAACCAGCTTTGTGTGCCGAATAGGGAATCTACTCGGCGACTAAAATGAAAGAAACCAGCTTTGTCGCCGAATAGGGAATTCCTTTCTTCCGACCTATTTGCGCGAAATTTGAAGCCTATTATGTGTTGCTTTGCTAAATTATGATAGAGAGCTTCAAAATGGCAGAATTACTTCAGAATGCAAAACAATGTGCTACCAGAAACATTGAGAGCATATACGATTTGGATATTGTTGCTGATAGGGAATTCCCTCCTTCCGCCCTATTCGCGCGAACTTATCGTCTTTCGGGAGGAAATATATAGGTAATTATTCTGTTGGGAACTGCCAACGTAAGCATTAGTGATGTGCGCCTGAGCTCCGCTCCGACGGAGCTCCGGAGCGGAGCTCCGATTTTCGGTGCTCCGGAGCGGGCTTCTGCTCCGGAGCTCCGGGTACCCGGAGCAGCCATTTTCAAGCTTAGAAGCATGTCTGTGTTCATAAGTTGGATAATGAAGCAATATTTGAACACTTTTAACGATTTCATTCTGTAGTCTCACAAACAGTGCGTAAAAACTGTAATTATATATTGCCTGTATATATTATTTTTAATTTTTCTGTTTTCTCAGGACTGCTGTATGATTCGTTTTCTGGAGACAACTTTTCCAACTTGTCCAGATGACAAAATTGAAAATTTAAATAGATGATAAAATTGAAAATTTAAATATATACATATATTCTAAACTATGACCTCTAAGAATTTTTTGTCACATACAGAGCTACCAATTTCAGTCAGTAATAAGAAATTTAAGAAGTTGAATACGTACTCATTGAATACAGTTGTTTGCATATACGTACTCTATTAGACTAGCTAGGAATACAAAAGTTTTTAATTAATTGCAATTAATTAATCCATCCAAGAAT